>JAPKLW010000747.1:100070-184027 GCA_026898455.1 Plectranthus barbatus
ATTTTGTTCCTAAATTAAATTTGAACTTTTGAATATAATAATTTAAGGCTTAAACTTTAAATATCTTCCCACCTGTAAAAACTCAAACCGCAATTTTTTTTTAGGAGCATAATAGAAGTGAGTACGGACAAATTCATTGACAAAAGTTGAATCATTTTAAGCTCAACATAAGTGAGATCAAAATATCTAAGGCTCAGGTTCAAATTATTTAATTTATAATATTTGATTGCAATATATCATATAATATTGAAATTAGTGTATTGATGAAAATGTATTATATTTTTTAGCTCAATATCAAGTCAATAGGTTTTAAAGATATAGCATACATTTATGTGATGTAAATATTTATATTATTGAGCACCTCTAAACTTAAAGATTTCACAGTTAAGCCATATCAAATTTAAATTAATTAGAAATTGAGCTATTTTTTATTATTAAAAACTTAATAAATTAATTTATTCAATTTTAGACTATAGTTTTAGTATGTATTTTTACAAATAATTTTATAATAAATATAATTAATAATTTATACACGCTGCGCATCGCGCAGGTGGAAATCTAGTTTAGTAGATTATTGTACGTAGGGTTGGCCCTGAGGCCGTGCGAGAGGTGCGCCGTACCGAGGCCCCAAAAATATTAGGGCACCGTTTTTATAGTATTTTTAGTATTAATATATTATTAATTTATTTTCGTATTTAATTTATAAAATTTTATTAATCCCAAATAAATAAATCCTTCTTTAATTCAATTAAAATAAAATAGTAGATGACTTAAATTTATATTTTGCCTAATATAAGTATAAAAAATCAAATAAAACAAATGATAATATGTCAAAATACTCTTCTTCACAATATTATATTAATTATTTTATAATAAAAAATGTGATTAGTCTATTTAAAAGAATTCGAAAGCTCTTGAATTGAAAAAATGAACTAATAGATTGTTAGTTACTCTTTAATTAACAAATAACTTTGTGATATTCTTAGTGCTGAGTTTGGTTAAAAGGTTATTTGTAAAAGATAGTTATGCATTTTGCTTGTTTATTTTATTTAAGTTTGTTTAATGATGAATGTAATCAAAACACACATGATTTAAAAATAAAATCACTTAGTTTTTTTTGCGATTTATAGTTTTTGAACAACTTTTGATTAAAGATGACATGAGCCATATTTTATAATTATATTACATTTTATTAATTTTTATTTATAATTATAATACTAAAATAAGGGCACCATATATTCTCAACGCCCTGGTTGTACGTTTTATTTAATTTTTTTTTTTTTTTGCTTATACATAATCATTCAAATCTTATACTTCAAGCTAAAAAAAAGGAAAGTGGTATTATTGTTCTCCAACATTATACAAGCATTCGAGTTTGATAATTCTTCAATTAAGATTTGTGATGTGAAAAAAATGAAACCCTTGATTGTGATTAGAACTTGCATTCCACAAATTCATATAAAAGAAATACTCCCTCCGTCCCAGGACACTCGCAACGTTTTCTTTTTTGGTCCGCCCAGAACACTTGCAACGTTTCCTTTTTTGGGAAGTTTTTATTAATTAATTACCCACTAAACCTACTCTACTCCTACCCCACTATCTCTCATAATCATTACCCTATTAATCCTACCCCACAAATTTTTCTAATCACTTTTTCTTAACCTCCGTGTCCGGACAAACGTCTCAAGAGACCTGAGACAGATGTAGTAAAATTTTGTAAACATTGATGATTGTTTTTGAGTGATAATCGTATCTCTCTCCCTCTCTCTAAAAATCAAATACTCCCTCCGTCCCACTTCAATTGTCCCACTTTCCTTTTTCGTCCGTCCCACCTCAATTGTCCCATTACTTAAAAAGGCAACTTTTTCACACTCAACAATAAAATATTAATTCTACTCAACTTACTTTATACTCACACTCCTTGGTTATTGTGCCCGGTCAACCCAGAATAATTCAGCCGGGATGGGAGAATACATAAATGCAACTACTCCCATAACGACTAGTGATGTGATTAAAAACAAACAAATTATATTCCATTAATGAATGATGAGAGATGAATGTGGCAGTGAGAACAAATTACAGTAGGCCCATCATCATCACCGTCCACCATTCTACTCTTTTTTGAAGCATTGATATGCCAATAATGGCCCAGATTTTTTATTTTTTTTCTTATCATTATTATTCCTTTTATTTTTCCAAAAAGAAAGAGGCGTTTTCCCACCGCTTCTTTTGTTTCATATGGCTTGTCCATGTGTGGTCAAGATTTTTCATTAATTGTGTACTAGATACTATTGTTTATTTCCCTTAATAAAATAATCTTATTAAACAATCCCATACAAATATTTAATTTTATAAATAGTTTTAAGTTTAATTTTAAAAAAGTAGATAAAGAATCCAGGATATGCGCATCAAATAGTCCCTTCGTTGGGCCCACTCTTTCTCGTGATACTCCTCCGCTATTACCTACATAAGCTCGGACACGATAACTAATACAAGTAGAGATAAAAAAATTAATATTTTTTTTAGTGTGTATTAATTTTTTATTTTTGGCAAGTGAACAATTAAATTAAATAGACAAAAAAGAAAATATAGATAATTTAAATGAGACAGATGGACTAATTTTTTTGTTCCAAAATTTGAAATCAGTAATTAAAGTGTTTTTCTTAGATACTATGCATGCAAATTTCATCAACTCACAAAGATATCTACATTAAACTCGAACTCATAAATTTATCTTTATGTATCCCACTTTATTAAATACTTAAATCATTTGAATTCCTAGTTAATTATGATTTATTAATTAGAAATAATTAATTATGAGTTTGAGCAGATAAAAGAATATTTCATTTCAATTTAAATAGTAATCCCATTAAAAAAGCATTTCTTAATTACATAAATTCTTCTCTCTCTCTCACATCAGTCGTTTTCTCTCTCTCCTTTTCTGCAGAAAATTTTTCTGTACAGACAAAACTAAAGCTGCGTCACCGAGCAAAGAAGAAGCCAAACCCCCCAAAAAATACCAGGAAATTAAGCAAAAAACCCTAAGATCAAAATCCGACATCCCTCCATTTTCATGGAGTCTCTCTCCAGATCGTCGCAAAGGAGAAAGCATTCCACAACCGCGGCTAATGTCTTCTCGTCGTCTTTCTCCTTCAAGAACCCTTACGGCGACGTTTTGCTCTCAAATGGGGGTCAGAGGAAGTCTCCACAAGTTCACGAGTACTCCGAGATTTTCTCAGGCTCTTCTTCCATTCCGGTGCTGGATCTTTCGGGCCTGGACGAGCGGGCCGGCTCGGGGGACTCCCAGAGCTCCAAGCTCGATTACACCAACATTTTTGGTGGCTTGACGCATGACGATGTTTTCCTGCCGCACGAGGAGTTGCTTAAGGGTTCTGCTAAGAAAGCCAAAACGCGGTTAGTTTCTCTGCTTTCGTTTCGCAAGAAATTTGTGATTTTGACATTAAATGTCAAATTTGGACTCGATGTAATTTTCTTTCAGGTATATAGTCTAGCACTTGTTGGGTTTTTAATGTTGGGTTCAGATTGATTATTATTCGCACGAGTATTATCTCAGAATTTTTTATGAACATTCTCCGAATCTTATTTTTTCCCTTAAATACTCGAATACTCCATTGAAGCATCTAATTTCAAGTTTGGTATGACAGCATGTTATTTTGAAGGTGATTCACATGTATTTGAAGATGTGGAGTGTTCCAGTGCAGAACTGTATGCTTAAGAAATACAAGAATGAATTGGTTTGCATTTCTTCACATGGTGCATGCTTAACTTTTCGTAGTCGGGTTGTGGCTTGTCCTTTTTCTATGTATAATCATCTGCTTTTTATTCCCTCTTGTACGTGGAGAACTGATAACATGGTTTCCTTTGTTTTGATCTTGATATAATAACTCAAACTGAACATAAAAACAATGCATGACATCCTCTCATGAAAAATTTAAAAAAAGAAAAACGTCTCGTATATGTCATAATTTCTCCAACACAAATTTAGATACGTGGAAACAAGTTGTACATTCTTTCCATCAAGAGGATTAGTCTTATATCATCTCTAGCTCCTTATTCCGTTACTATTTATATGTTGGAAATGATGATTAAAGGCTTTCCTAATACCCCTTTGCTTTTGATTGGGGGGTGGGTGTGCAAAGGTGGTACGGTACAGATGGGAAATGAGATGTGGATTCCTTCATTCCTCAGAGATCTTAGAAAATGAAATTTTCTGTAGATTCTAGTACATGATGTACCTTCTTAAATCTGGGTCTCGTGTATCTCTTGAAACATACAAGGATTTGATGCCTAATTATATTTTGCGTTTCTGCTATACATCGTTTTGTCTGTAAACAGATTGATGGAAAGAGTTGTATGCTCGTCCTATATTCTTTTATAGGATTCCAGCAGAGGGGCAGTCATATTTACAAGAATCAGTTTCTGAACATTTCTCAAGAAAGATGGAAAGGCCCCATGGTGTGGAATCTGTTCATTCTGTTGGAGTCAAGCTGCAAGAATCAGGTTCTCTACCTTCTACAAAAAAGACTGTAAGACCTACTGGTGTGGCATCCGATCAATCTGTTTTAGGAGTGAAGCTGCAAGAACCAGATTCTCCACATCCTTCGAGAAAGATGGAGAAACCCTCTGTTGTGGCATCTGATCAGTCTGTTGATGGAGTTGACCAGCAGCTTAGCATGCCTTTCAATAGTATCAACCACAGATATAGTGATGCAACAGATGTGAAAGCACCCTCAGGAAAGCTTCATGCTGTTCCTGGATTTACTCATTTTGTTGATGGTAATCGACCACACAAGGTAATTAATGACAGGCCACCTTTACCCAAACGTGAAGTTAGTCGCACCTGGAGTTTTAGTGCGGAACTTGAACCAGCCAGCTCTAAAGGTGGCTCAAGCTTTGAGAATTCTCAAGCACATGATAAGCCACACAGTGCGAATAAGGTAAATATCAAATCACAATTATCACATGAACAAACGCCTTCAAGTTATCCATCAAATCCAAGTGATATCATGGAACCCAGGCAATTGAGGGCAATGGATTTTGTTGCTAGAGGAGATGTTCCTCAGAAGGTAACTGGTGAATCTACTGAGGAATTTGATGACAACTCAGTCGATGCTGCCTCTGCTGCTACCTTGAAGAAGGCTATCGAACAAGCCCAAGAAAGTATAAGAATAGCCAAATTGATAATGGAAAGGAAAAAGGATGGTTTTCAAGATGGATCAAAGTCTAGACCTCTAATTTCGTTGAAAGTTGCCGATGGGGAAACTAAAATGGAGGCTTCTGGTTCAAAGGACAACATCAGTAGGAAAATTTATGATGAATTAGATCCTGTATTCCCGAAACATGCTGGGATTGATGGAAAATCAACTCCATCTCCCAGTCATAGTGGTGCATGTATTGATGCATGGGAGAATGTTGAAACAGATAGAGGGCATGAAGAGACAATTGCTGGCAGCAGCTGCAAGTTGTTTGCTTCAAATCACATTCAGAGTGAGGCAACTTATGTTGCTGATAATGTTAGTGTGGAAAAGTTAGAAAACGTTGAAGCAGCTCAAGAGCAAAGCGAGGCCAAAAACTTCCCTGGATGTAGGGCTATAGATTTGGAGCCTGCAGAAGTAGGTAACATTGATAGCTTAACTCCCTCAACCAGTGAACTCACATCTAACATTGGATGGTCAGGTATGGGCAAGGAATCATTTGAACGGAGAAATGTTGCTGCTAATCATACAAAAGGATCTGGAGTTGTTTCTGAACTCATGGAAGGGGCTATCAGTACATCCCAACAGACACAAGGGATGGAGAGGAATTTGGTGGATGAATTATGCCATGCCAGATTTAGTCAGGCAGAAGGACCTGATGATAACGAGGGAATTGTTTTAAATAGTTCTCATAGATTTTGTGAGAATCGCAAGGTCGTGGATGAAGCTAGTGCGAGTTTAAGGGTTGGCCAGGATGATGGAGTGAACGAGCAGAGAGAAAATGATAGGAATGGTAAGGAACAGCAAGGAAAGAAACTTGAAGAGTGTGACAATATGTTTAATGTGAGGTCAGAGTTCAATGACATGCTGAATGCATCACATAATTTGGTTGGGGAGCAAGAAGAGATGGAGAAGAAAACTGAAAGTGTCAAAGGGGATGACTGGAGCGATGCACAAGCTTATGATGAAGAAATAAGGGGGGCAAGGCAGACAGAGTGTGAAAATAAAGAGTTGCTGAAGGAACTCTTGCTGGAAGTATTCAATAAGGGGAAGTTTGATGTTCTTCCAGTAGTAGGAGAGTTTAAAAATAGAGTTGACGTGGCCAATGAACCACAAATCAAGGATAACAAACAGAAGGGTGCTGATGATGGAGATGAGCCAAAATCACCTGAAGAGCTTGTACATAATCAAGTTGAAGAGGAACATGTTAAAACTTCTAATTATGAAGCCGCTAGGACCATAATGATGGAGGCAAACCAAGGCGCCAATGTTCAGGAGAGTAGAACTATTAGCGAAGCTGAGAAAATGGTCAACACTCTTAGGGATGAAAGCATAGGTGAAGATTATCATAAACAATGCCAGTTTGAGGAGGCTGCTTATGGAGAGGATATTGATGAAGCTGTTAATTTGAGTTGTAGTGAGGCTAGCAGGAACTTGGATGCCGCTCATACTAATGAGACTAGCAATATCACTGCTGAGGCTCAAGAACCCTGTGATGTTGAGTCCAACTGCAAATCCGAAGATCAGAAACCGGCCAAAAATTCTGAAGAGAATGTGTCCAATGGAGCAGTTTCTGCTGGTGACAAGGACAAGATGGCGGAACAATCATTCAATCTGCAGGATGATGAAATGCTTAGAACCAACTATTTGCATCGTAGTGCCTCTGAAGAGATTTTTGTGGAAAACAAACTGCATTATGCTTTTGAAGGTCTTCCTTCTGATAGCAGAACAGAAGATGTTGTCTTAGACACAGATCCAGAAGAAAACTTGTCAGAAGATGGCAATGTATCCAAAACAACTAATGATACTCATGCTGCCCCTCAAGAACATGCTACTGAATTCAATCTAAATGATATACCTGAGGTTCATGGATCTAATATAAGAACAGAAGAATTGGATCCAGCTGATGTCGAACAGGTGTTGGAACAAACTACAGAGAGCGATGAAGGATCTCTATCAGTCTCCAGCTTTGAGAAGATAGATGATTTTTCTGCTCAGGAATCCGAAGAATGTGCTAGAAATTTGAAGGATACAACCTCAAACAAGGAAGATGTAAGAGATGAATTTATTTCTGATGGAAGAAAATGTGCGGAGGAAGGAAGTCAAGGATTATGTTCTCAGTTACATGATGAGCCCAAAGAAATGGTTAGACCCTTGGAAACTGAAGAAGCTTTAGATGCAGACGTGGATGTGGAAAAGGATAAGGAAAATCTTGCTGGAATGCCACCTATGGAAGAGGGTGATGTCAAAGAAGGTGGTCAAAACTTCGAGAGTGATGATCAACAACAACGAATAGAAGCCATAAAGAGAGGAAGAGAGCGGGAAAAGGACAGGATAGCTGTGGAAAGGGCAATTCGTGAAGCTCGTGAGAGAGCATTTGCTGAAGTTCGAGAAAAGGCAGAAAGAGCTGCTGTGGAGAGAGCAGCTACTGAAGTTCGACAAAGGATTATGGGAGATGGTCGGGAGAAAGCTTCTGCGGTGAAGCAACCAGTTGATAAGTCCTCTACAGAAGCCAAGCTAAGGGCTGAACGTGCTGCAGTAGAAAGAGCCACAGCAGAGGCTCGTGAACGTGCTCTAGAGAAAGCAAGGTCACAGAAAATATCTGAAGAGTGGAGGACACCAGCTGACAGACACTCCTCTAGTTCTTCCAGAAACAATGCACTGAAGCACAGCTTTTCGTCCTCAGTGAGTATCATTTATTTTTACTGCTTGGATGGAATAATGTTCACTTATGTTTCTGAAGTTGGTGCAAACACTCCTGCAGGATCTTGAGACTGGAACAAGTACTGAATCAGCTCAAAGGCGTAAAGCAAGATTAGAAAGGCATCAGAGGATAATGGAACGAGCAGTACGCCCTTCTCCATTTTCTTTTGAACTTTATAGCTATGGCTAGATGCATTTGTAACTTTTCCCCTTCCAACTGGTCTTTTCAGGCAAAAGCACTTGAAGAGAAGAATATGAGGGATCTTCTTGCACAGAAGGAGCAGGCTGAGAGAAATGTAATGTCTATTTCCACAACTTTGATCCATAATGATTGCCAGCTAAACTTATTTATATTCTTGAAAAATCAAATTTGTTTTTGACAAGGATCTCGTCTTATTGCAGAGATTTGCTGAATCTCTTGATGCTGATATTAAAAGATGGGCCTCAGGAAAAGAGGGAAACTTGCGTGCTCTTCTCTCAACTCTGCAATATGTGTGTATTTGCTCGGACTACTCCTCTAATTCGCTATCTTGATAATTACTGTGTTTAGATTTTGTTTTTGCATATTAATTTCCAGATCAGGATTTGGGAGCTTAACTAGGGCTGTGTTGAGTAGACATGGGAATCAAATTAATTGCTTCTAGACACAGTTTACTTTTTTGAACTTGCAAATTTTTTAAATATTTGATGATGGTGAAAACCTTGTAATATACAACCTAGATGGAACATCCCCCCTACCAGAAAATTGGGGGAAATATGTTTCAAGTCCAAATTCTGAAGCATGAGTGAGACCGGTTTCCGATCAAATTAGCTAATCTCTATTTTGTATTGATTCATTTGTCCTATGCAGATCCTTGGGCCCGAGAGTGGTTGGCAACCTATTTCCTTGACAGAGATCATTACAACGGCTGCTGTTAAGAAGGCTTACAGAAAGGCAACTCTTTGTGTGCACCCCGACAAGTTGCAGCAAAGAGGAGCTAGTGTTCAGCAAAAATACGTATGTGAAAAGGTTTTTGATCTGCTGAAGGTATGCTTTTATTTCCCTTGATACTCGAAATGCCTTTGCAGTTTTTGGTTTTGAGAACGACATACTTGCTGTCATCTGAAAAGCATAATGCTCTTAGTAATGAAAAGAAACGTATTTACCTGTGCTGAGAAATACAGGTTAGCTAAAATATTCAACTTTTTGGGTTTTCTAAAGGTTTTCTTTTGCATGAAATATGCATCATTTGAAGTCACAATACTTTACTTTCTATCTGCTTATATCTTTATAAGCTAAATATGATGCAACATAAAACGCAGAGCGACAGCACACGACCGTTCTGATGGATGACCATTGATGAAATATGAACAGGTCTTACTCATTATACCTGACCCATCTTTGTTGCTCTACCTCAGGCGGCATGGAACAGGTTCAACTCGGACGAGAGGTGATGGAAAATGTAGTCACAGTCATAAGGGTCATGGCCTTTGAGCTCCTCTTCATTCATTTATTCATTTTTTTTGGAGGGGGTGTCATTTCATGCTGTCACCTAGTGTGAGAATTTAAAGTATCTGGTGATCCTTTATTTTAGATTAGCTAAGATGTATGTATTTCATTACTTTGAACCATTAATATGCAGTAGGAAAAAGAAAAAAAATTAAGTCTCTTGAGTTCCAAAGATTCCCATTTTTTTCTTGGAGCTTGTAAAATAGAAACAGATAAAGTTGACGGGCTTTTAATTCTTTACCAATCAGTTTCACTCAATTTTGCTGCCTCAATTACTATGGAAAATGCCATAATTCCGGCCTACCAAAACGTAAATTTGGACTCTACAAATAATAATGATAAAATTAATTGCCATGCTTTTTTGGCAATTTATTTGGTGGCGGTTGGCACCAGATAGGAGTAGTGGTTACATCTCCTTTGACAAAATTCATACAAACTTTATTTAATAAAACTATACTAAAATGCAATTTATATAACAATAAAAATAGTAGTAGTTTATGAAATATGAAATATGAGTTGAGATGTGAGAATCTACAGCATCGAGCATGTCGTGTGTGGAAAGGTTGTTGTTTGTCTCTATGGATTATCATTGGCAAATGTCAAATCCAACAATGCCGGCATTGAGACGGTAAATAATACTCCCTCCGTCCCATTGAAGTAGTCCCACTTTCTTTTTTTGTTTGTTCCATAGAATAGTCCCATTTTCCTAAAATGGCAACCTTTTTCACACTCACCAATAAAATATTAATTTCACTACACTCACAACTCTTAATTCCCGTGCCGAAAAGAAAATGGACTACTTCACCGGGACGGAGGGAGTAATATTTTGGTTCAAAGTTGAGGGAAAAATAATGGTCGTTTCCTAATAAATTATGAATAGAGAAACTATTTAAAGTGGAAAGCACTTAGGCATGATAAAGCCAAGATGGAATCATTACAAAGATAAAAAGAATATGTGAAAAAAAAAATTAAAAAAATTATTTCCCCAATATATTCTTGAAGCAAGAGAAACCACAAACCGTGACACCTTTTTTACTGTCCAAGAGTTCACGGTCACACATTCAAGAGACACGGGAACTCCACAAAATCAAGTCTGTTACAAGCCAAACGAGAAAAAAAGATATGAAAAAATGAAGAATATCTGTATGATATTGTTGATTGTTTTGTTGAAGTTGGATTTTGAGGTGAGAGCAGAAGTAGATGGGTTTATGAGAGTTGAGAGAAAGCATTTGGTGCTGAATGGGAGCCCATTTTATGGGAATGGATTCAATGCATACTGGTTGATGTATGTGGCATCAGACCCATCTCAGAGAGACGAAGTGTCATCTGCATTTCAAGAAGCTGCTAATCATAGCCTCCTCATTGCCAGAACTTGGGCCTTCAGAGATGCTGGTTTCTCCCCTCTGCAGTACTCTCCATCCTCCTACAACGAACACATGTTTCAGGTCAGTCTGCTCTCTTTTTAAGACAGAGAGAGAGAGAGAGATTGATGAATTGTTTGATGCAGGGGTTGGATTATGTGATTTCTGAAGCTGGAAAGCATGGATTGAAGCTGATTCTAAGCCTGGTGAACAACTACAATGATTCCGGAGGGAAGCAGCAGTATGTGAGCTGGGCAAGAAATGCCGGCCAGAAAATATTTTCTGATGATGACTTCTTCACAGACTCACTCGTCAAAACATACTACAAAAACCACATTAAAGTAATACTCTCGATCTCGATCTCGATCTCGATCTCTCTCTCCTGCTTTACATCAACATTTGTTGTTGTGACAAATTTAAGGTTCATTCCAAAATGTTTGATTGTACTAGGCTGTTCTAACGAGACAAAACAGCATCACGGGAATTGCATACAAGGATGACCCTACGATAATGGCGTGGGAGCTCATGAATGAGCCCAGATGCACCACTGATCCCTCCGGCGATACTCTTCAGGTCCCTTCTTCGTGCGTACCTACGATGTTAGAACAGAGAATTTGTAGTGTCTTAAAAGAGAAGAGCTTTTTTCTACGCAGGCATGGGTAGCAGAGATGGCTTCCTACTTGAAATCCATAGACCAAAACCACTTGCTGGAAATAGGGCTAGAAGGCTTCTACGGAAGATCAGACCGCCATAAGCTGAAAAACAGTCCAAGTTTCGAACTGGGAACTGATTTCCTGAGGAACAATCAGATCCCAGAGATAGACTTCACCACAGTGCACTCCTACCCGGACCAGTGGCTGACCGGCCAGGGCGAGGACGCGCAGCTTCTGTTCATGGATGAATGGCTCAACACCCACATCAAAGATGCAGAGACTGTAATCCAGAAGCCACTTCTGATTGCAGAGTTCGGGAAGTCCTCGAAGGATCCCGGGTACAGCACGACCGAGAGGGACGAGCTGCTTGCTGCTGTGTACACAGCAATCTATTCATCTGCTAGAAGGGGAGGAGTAGCTGCAGGGGGCTTGTTCTGGCAGCTCATGAACCATGGGATGGACAATCTTCGCGATGGATACGAGATTGTGTTCAGTGAAAGCCCTTCAACTGCTGCACTCATTCAAGAGCAGTCGCAGAAGCTCAAGCAGATTCGAGTATTGTACAAGAATCACATTTTCAGCAATGGATGAAAGTAGGTGGATAATGAGTTTAATGGTTATATGGTTACAGAAAATGTAGAATTTCCATTTTACACTCAGAAAATCAAGACTAGTTTCATATCACAGTTCCATCTTTGATGGTGGCATTCTTCAATACTACTGTGATCCCAGATCTGATGTAGAATCCTTCATCCGGCCTGTCTGCTTCTTCGACAGCCTGAGATAGATATCAAGATTAGTTGCCCCTGCTCGCAAAAGTTTTAGATGAGAGAGAAAAATGAAGAAACTTACGTCTTTATTTGCAATGACCACATCCCTTCCAATCTTGGCATTCTTGTCGATTATGCAGTTGCTTCAATACAAAGCACAACAGGAATGAGTGAAAATAGAAATGGAGATCAAACACATACACACTCCCAATTCTATGCTACCTGATTTTGGTATTAGACCCAACACCAACTGGAACCTTCCCTTGTGCCAGAATAGATGCAATTTCAGATTCTGTTTGATAATAGTCTGCTCCCATCATCATGGTATCCTGAAACACAAACACCATTCCTAAGGATGCTGCTCGTATTCATCGCTGGGGTTCGTTAACAACAACATTTCATTATGTAAAGTTCAGAGGGGGGGGGGGGGGGCGCGCCCAAGATGGTACTTCACCTTGAGTTCAACACCATTGTCTAAGCGTGATCTGACACCAACAATAGAGTGCTCAATGCTACATTCCCCCAGAAAGCAACCATGTGAAATTATTGCATCCTTTATCTGAAAGCAACCATGTTCATGGAGATATGCCAGAACTAGAAGGTGTGAGCACTATGATCAAAGATTATCAGCATACCTTGCATTTTTCAACTTTCGAAGGTGGCAAGAATCTTGGAGATGTGTAGAAGGGGGTCTTTGGGTCATTGAAATCAAACTTTGGAGGCTGAAAAGAGACCATGAGCCACATTCAGCTTGCAGTTTTAGAACTAGCAAATATGCAACATTCTAATAAAAATCACTTCTCATTTCTTCTATTTGACCATCTTCAAAATAAGAAAATAATGGGAACTCTTTATGTCACATATCGTAGATGCATATACAACTGAAAATGGGGCTTTATCAGATTCTAAGCTGTAAAGTTGTTCATAGAATAATGGACAATAGAGAACAGACCTGCTCGGTGAGGGCCAGGTTGGCATCGAATAATGACTTTATGGTTCCAATGTCCTCCCAGTAGTCACTGAATAGATATGCCTGATAAGAGGATGCAACAATAAACTCACTGTAGAGGACGAATATTGAAATCTCACGAAAGAAGTCCCGAGTCCAATCCTCACCTGCACGTTGTGATCCTTCACAGCTCCAGGAATGATCTCAGAGCCAAAATCATTGCATGATGGATATGTTGATTTCAGAAGCTGTAGCAGGACATCAGTCCTGAACACGTAAACGCCCATTGATGCGATGTACGGGTACTTCTTAGCCTCTTGATGAGAAAGTCCCAGAACAGAGGTGTCAACTTGCTGCAAGATATCATCAGGTTGTGCATAAGAATAAAAAGATATGAAATTGGGAATAAGGAAGATACACAATGCTCC
The DNA here is from genome assembly GCA_026898455.1 of Plectranthus barbatus. Classification (NCBI taxonomy): domain Eukaryota; kingdom Viridiplantae; phylum Streptophyta; class Magnoliopsida; order Lamiales; family Lamiaceae; genus Plectranthus; species Plectranthus barbatus. The sequence goes on from JAPKLW010000747.1 coordinate 113,640, forward strand.
TTGAATCTTCTAGGGCCTAGTAAAAACAGTCTATGTTAGACTAGCCAGAATAGAATGGTTACCATTGCTTTCAGATCAGACCCCTTTGGCTTCTCTGCAAACTGAATAATCCGGCCCTTTTGATCAATTTTCATCAATCCATAATCCGAGGCTCGGCTGAGTTGCAAGGGGAAGAACCAAACAATCTTATTAATCCATCATGATCAAAAAACAACACTTTCTGCTGCAAAATTTATACTTGTACGAACTTTTTTGTTGTTGAACAATACTGTTAAAGAAGTATCAATGCAAAATCTATGACTTTTATGCAGGGTAAAGCAATCATTCACTTTCCAAAGAAAGAAATTGATTATCAACTATAACTATATTTAGGACATGAAACTGCCTATTCCATCTGAAGCATAAGTAAATCCTTGAGGTGCATGAGAAGATAAATCAAAGGCATACCTATCATCCATGGGCACACACGAAACAGTAATGTCTGCATCTGTATCGATATGTTTCTGCAAGCACGTTATCCCTCAATAATCAAGAACATTAACTACACACGACTAAGCATACGGTCAATAAGCAGCCGGATTACCTGAACAAAGTCCATATAGTTCATTCGGTAAAGATGGTCACCTGACAGAATTACTATGTGCTCGACATTTTTATTTTTGGCAGCCTATGAACACAGAAATTCAACCAAATTAGTCTTTACTCAAAACCTATTCAATATGATCATGTCAACAACTCACATCAAAAACCCAAATGAATTGCCGAACTGCATCTGCTGTTCCTTGGAACCATCTCTTTCCTGCTTCTCCTGATGTCTGAGTGGCAGCTAGAACCTATATCCATTACAAATTAGCATCAACAAAAATGGCAAATTAACTCCTGATAGTCGTTAACAATCTCACCTCCACAAAACCATCTCCAAAGCTCACACCATTTCCAAAGTTATAGGTCTTAGCAAGGTGTCTATTGAGGGAGAAAGAGTTGAACTGAGTCAGAATGAATATCTTTCTTATCCCACTATTGATGCAGTTGCTCATGGGGACATCGATTAGCCTATAACACCCACCGATCGGAACCTGCAGGCACAAACAAAAAACCATCAAACATTCCTATCAGCCCACATATCTTCTCCACACATGCTATAGAGAAACCAAAATGCATCTTTTAGTTTCTTGGTTCAAAATATGGCAATTGCAAGAAGAAACCTTCGCAAACAGCAAGAATGGCATAAGCAAAGAATCTATAACAAGTTGAGTCTTGACACAACTATTTCTGTGTCTTACCGCTGGTTTAGCTCTTCTGCTAGTAAGAGGAAAGAGGCGAGTTCCGGCTCCTCCGCCCAAGATTATAGATGCAACTGCAGCTGGGTTTGCATGACGATACTCCTCAGGAGATGGTTTAGATTCAAGTGCCTAAAAATCATTGCTCCCCATAAAAAATCATACATAGTGAGAGCCAAAACAAATCATGCTTAAAATTAAAATTATCAAACCCACAGCCATTTCTTCGTTGATATCGCGTGTGAGGAGAGAGTATGCGACTCCGGGCTTCAAATTTCTCGTCCCTTTTTCCCCTAAGTTCTTCCAAAACTGTGATCCCAAAACATTTTGTTTCGAACTCCTCATTTTCAATCCGAAAAACCCATTTTCTAGCCGACTCACCGGCAGCACATTAGCTTGAATGGCGACGCAACAGGAATCCATTTTGAATAAATGAGTTGGAAATTGGAATGATTCACCAAATGATCTGCAAATAAAATCAGAGAAACCCAATGATTATATGATATCTTACAAACTTAAACAAATATATATATAATATAATAAAAAGCAGTAGTACTTTTTGCTGCAAGATCACATGTTCGCAAATCTTGAAGAAAAAGCTCTCACCTTTTTGCCCACTCAAAACCGACACAAACCCAGATTCCACAACACCATTCGCAACAAGAATTAACAACTAACGGAAGGGAAAATAAGATCACAGTAACAGATCATGTGAACCAGTAAACCAAAATATTGAGCAGCAAATAAATAAATCTGTAGTATGGCTTTAATGCACGTTACAAAGATGCCGTGAACACGAGAGTAGCAAGTGAAGTAAAGGTGGACTATGATCTAAAATTGGACTATGAGAAGATCATATATTTTGAATTATAATTGAAGCTTCAAATTTTATAAATATCTTCTTATTTAATTCTGAAACTGACTGATATCAGACTCCCCAGATTTTGCTTCGGGAATTTAAGATTTCGAGATCTGCAATCATCTCCCTTAATTTCATATTAGCCACAGGATTTGGTCACGAGTTTGATTGACGCCACCCCACCTAAATGTTGCAAAAGCTTCTTTTTTTTTTATTTATTATTATTACAAAATTAATCTAAAACATTATTTAACAGAAATGGGATGTCAACACTTCATCATACCCCCACAGAAAAAAAGGTGCACTACGTCTACTTGTTTAATGGGCGACAATATGCATCTTCAACCTCCACAACTCTATCTGAATTCTGATGATATATTATCACACGTGTTTCTTTATATAAAAATTATTTCATCATTAAAAACCTCATTGTGGTACTAATTTAGTAACTGGGGTTTGTTACTGACATCATATATGTGTTGCATCTTGCAAAATAAAAAAGCAAAATCATGAAATAGCCATTTTGGCTATAACACATATTCAATTTAGCCAATATTATGCACATCTCACGAATTTAGCCAAAAGTACATTTTTCAGATTGGTGTCATAACTTTTCAGGTTTTTGGAATTAGAGATTTGACAAAAGAATTTAAAATAATTTATAAAATAATTTTTCCGATTGCGATCATGTATTTTTGCTGAAAATAATTTAAATTAATTTTGAGGAATTTTTTAAAAAATTAAAACTGCCGATAGCGACCCGATAGCGACCCGATAGCGATCTCGATAGCGACTCGCTGACAGCGAGTCAAACCGAGTCAGTGGCCGACACGGTAGCTACCTCGATAGCTACCGATAGCTACCGATAGCGACTCGGTCAAAAAAATTTAAATAATTATTAAATGTATTCAAAACCCTAAAATTGGTCCCCCCCTTCATTATCTACGAAAATTGCCTTCTCCATCGTTCTCAATCGCTCTCTCGACAGCGACTCATTCGGCGCCCCCACCGCCACCGCCTCCGCCGCCGCCTCCGCCGCCGCCGCCGCCTCCGTTAATTCCATGGCTGAGGTTAATTTTCTAACTTATGCCCTAAGTTATTTCATGAAATTGTGTGTTAATCTTGATAAATTGTGATAAAGTGATAAATTGTAGCAAGATTGTGATAAAGTGATAAATTGTAGCCGAATTGTTGAATCTTTTTTTTTGTTAATTTCGTGTGAATGATATTGCTAATTATTTCATAGCCGAATTATTTCATAGCCGAATTGCTAATTATTTCATAGCCGAATTGCTAATTATTTAATCTTCGAATTTCGTGTGAATGATATTAGGGTAATTGTTGAATTATTATATATGTGGTTTAGTAGGTAGATGTAAGTGTGCATTTAATTCGTTTATTCGTGCGTTAATTTCGTGTGAAGAAATTGTTTTGTTTTTTTATTTAATGGTTATTTGGAATTTTTTGTAGTTTTTTGGATTAATTTATATTTATTTAATTGTTATGGTATTATATTTGCAGATTGAATGGATTAGACGTGAGTTACATGGTGCTTCTAGTAAAATAAACTTATACACTAAAGTTTCGGTATTAGATCGCATAGATGTAACATTACGGTCTGTAGGAGGGGAGCAGTTGGTAGAACAGTTTAAGAATGGACCTTTTGGGAACTTATTAAATTGGAAAAAGCAGGGTCCAAGTGCTTCTCAAGCACTTTTAGAATTATTAAGTTACCAAATTAGATCTCCTGGCCCATCTGAATTATGGTTTTTAATTGGTGGTCGGCCTATTAGATTTTCAGTGACGGAGTTTGCCCTAGTGACTGGTTTTATGTTTGGATCTAGTAGTTTTGATGTTGCTGGACATTATGACCCATCTAGTACTACAGTGTATGTACAGTTTTGTGGTTCTAGGTCTATCTCTGCGAGGGATTTGTTAGGCATATTCAAGGATAAGAGAGTAGATACAAATAGACATGACTTGTACTTGAAGGTGGCTAATCTACTAGCATTATGGTACTTCGTACTTGGGTTTGCGGAGATGCGCAAGATTGAGCCGTGGATGTATGAATTAGTTGATAGGTGGAATATTTGGTGTGGATTTCCATGGGGTGCATACGCGTATCAGTCTTTACTTCATTATATCGCGTACGTTCCCACCTCAGTTGCTGAACTTGGTCAGAGCTTTCATCTCGGTGGACCGATATGGGCTTTGCAGGTAAATTATTATAACTTTTATTGTTTCATTGTTGCGAGATAATTTTAATTAACTAGGATATTTAATTGTGTAGGTGTGGTCTTACGAGGCCATTCCGAAGCTGGCAGCTGAATGTTGTACAGTCAATACCCCGATTCGTTTTCCAAGATTTTTGAATTGGAAGTTTAGCAGGCCAGAGGTTAAGAATTGGAGTACTTTGGAACGGACATTCCGGGATCTTATGCCTGCAAGATTGTTAACGCAATCATGATTACGATGGAACTTGCGTATGATCCAGCAGCTACCTCTGCATGATGCCCGTAAGAAGAACGAACAAGAGGCACTTCGTTTGCAAGTGTACTCAACGCGAGTACTAGATGAGCGCACCACTTTAAATTCAACACGTTGCTCCATATGCAAAAGAGATACGGCAATTAGAAGATCGTCCTTCGTATAGAAGATAGAGCCCAATGAAAGTTCCCGATCTAGTACGGCTGCAACATCTCGTACCACTGGTGACTGTGATAAATCCAACGATATAATTGGAACTAGCCAATTATTTAGATCGCCTTCAACGTGACATGAATCCGGGAGAGGATGGGTTGGCATAAGATTGGATATAAACGCACTCATTCCACCAACTGATCGGATCCATGCAGAAAACTCAGCCACTGTAAAATTCTTTAATGCATCAGAATTGATGAAATCTTCATCATCACTAGACTCCTCCTCGGATTCCTCGTCCTCCTCTTCATCATTAGAGTCAACGATATGACCCTCACTTGTTGAGTGGTGACCTGTATTTTCATTCTCCTCCTCCTCCGCCTCCTCCTCCTCGTATGGATGCTCATATTCTTCATGGGGAGGCTCATCGTTTAAATTGGGTATTTGGGAGCTCCGACTACCACCTTCTGAAGACGTACCAAAAATCAATGAGTCCCCAAATCTTTGTAGATCTTCCAGACCTGGACTAAAATGCTGGTAAATTGGTGGACTGCTTGATGATAAGAACGGCCTGTATGGGGATGGCTCCCGATGTGAAGTCCCAACACCGGTACTCGCCGTATAATTCATAACAATATAAACATGCGGCTCCGAATTAAGAGCAATCAATCGTTGAAGGTCTAGATCCGTCACCAACAACGATTTTATAGATCTGCCTCTACGGGATTTGGCAGTGTAATAAATATTATACTCACCGAGTATGGCTTCCGCATCAAAAATAAGTTGAATGTTGCTTCTTAATGCGGCTATGGAAATGTTGGCGACTGGTATATAAACCAGTCGTTCTTGTCCGCCAATGTAGTTGCACGACTCATCCCATTGCCCATTGTAGTGAAGAATTACGCTGCACCAATTCTCCATTTTGAGAAAGAAAATAATTTATTTTGATGAAGAGAGACAGAGATGAAAATGAAGAAAAATTGAACTGTGAAGAATGAAGAGAGACAGAGATGAAAATGTGTATGTCACCACCGAACTTCACTTCAATTATATAAGTAGTAAAGAGTGTCGGCAAATACACATAAATAATTGAAATTGATAAAATAAAATAATTGTGTTCATTTTAATTTTCAACAATTTCAGTGTACGATTCATTACCCTTCACATAATATTTCCAACAATTTCAGTGGACTCATCAAATCAATATGCTTGAAGACATTATTGTATTTGTATGCAACGACAAAATAATTAAATTTTTTGTCCAAAATTTGATAAAAATTGTAGATATAAAGTTTTAATTCGTGAAATTCGTGAATTAATATATTTTATATATTAACTTGATCAAAATTCACGAATTTAAAACATCTCAAAATGAAAAAAATTCACGACCGAGTCGCTACCGATCCCACTCGGTAGCTATCGGTTCACAATCGGTGGGGACCACCTAAATAAAAATGAAAAAAATAGTCCAACCGAGTCGGACCGATTCCACTCGGTAGCTACCGATCCAACTCGGGTCGCTACCGTTCCGATTCGGTAGCTACCGAGCCAACTCGGTCGCTATCGAACATTTTCGCCATAATCCGCCGAAAAAAAAAAATAAAAAAATGGAGTGCGACCGAGTCGCCATCGATCCCACTCATTCGGACTCGGTCGCACTCTGTGGGACCCAGTCTCTATCACCAAAATAATTGTCTGAAAATTAATAACCGAGTGCAAAAAAATTCATTTATGCAAATATAACTATAAATTTAGTTAAAAACTGGTTTTAACTAATTGATTAGACTTAAGTGTCAAATTTTTGGCAATCAAATGATTGGGAAACAAATTCCAATACATAATTATGTACTTTTGGCTAAAATTGAAATGAATACATAAATGTGGCTAAATTTGATATGTGTTTTATCAAATTGGCTATTTCACATAATTTAGACAAATAAAAATGTTGTTTCAGCCACTTTACCATCTTCAGACACTTTTTTGCAATATAATTATGAATAAAAATTGAATCTTTTCATAAAAAACGCTTTTATAATTTGAGTTTTTTTTTTAAAAAAAGGTGAAGAATGCGAATAGATCGATGGTTAAATTGTTTGAGGTTAGGGAAGAGTTGAGAGAAGGATGATTTGGTAATTTCGTACCAGTAAAATTCCTATCCATAAATAATCTTCTTTGGCAAAAATATCTTCAGCCCCAATCTCTCTATCTTCTAAAGCAACAAGAAAATGGCGCTCTCCCTCTCCAATCCATTCCTCCACAACAACCTGTCTGCTCCTTCTCCCTCTCTCAACACCAAGGTAAAAAGTAGCCAAAGCATCCCAACGACAACAAATAATCCAATCTTGAGCCATCTTATTCTAATCGTCAACACAAAATCTTGTTTGCAATCCACAGGTGAAGGAAGTAGTGGGCAGCAATCAGATGAGGTGGAGCTGCAGGAAGAAGGACATTCACCCGCAATTCTACGAAGACGCCAAGGTTTACTGCAACGGCGAACTGGTGATGACTACCGGCGGAACCAAGAAAGAGTATGTGGTGGACGTGTGGTCGGGCAACCACCCCTTTTACTTGGGCAGCCGCTCGCAGTTGCTCATCGACGCCGATCAGGTTGAGAAATTCCGCAAGAAATTTAGTGGGCTTGATCAGTTCATGGAGATTCCGGTTCTTAAAGGAGAGATTGTGCTTCCTCCAAAGAGGAAGTCGAAAGGCAAAAAGAAGTAGTTTTCAAGATTCTATTTTCTGTATTGGACTGTAATTGCTGGATTTTGTTATTGGATTGTCACTGCAGTGAGAAATGATTTACTGATTTATTTGTTCTTTGATTTGCATGTTATGGTTTTAATCTGATGTTGATGTTTCCTTGAAATAGTTTCACTTGCTTGTTTGAATATCTCTATCGTGCTAATTTCTTTTCTTTGAATTGTTTGTTTGATCACTTGCTTTGAGAAGTAGTGATGTTTTCAGATTCTCTATGCAGTAGAGGAAGTTCAAGTATTTGGTGAGTCTTCTTCTAGTTCTTGAAAGACAAGCATTACTCTTCTGCATCTATTTCTTCCTGCAGTGATTATGTGTTCATTTCTGGAATCTCCATAGGTTTAGTATGGATGTAGGAGCTTCATCTCTGAACTTCCACTACCACCCACATTTTTTATTGTTTATATGAACTAAGTTGTTTTTGAACATTTCTTCTATTGATAAGTGGATTTGACTGAATAACTTCTATTGGTCTTTTTCTATTACCCTAGTGTCTGAATTGTGGACTCTCTATGCATGATTGAATTTGTGGTGGACTCTGGTATGCATATGGAAAGAGAGATTGAGTGATTAAGGTCACATATATGTTGTCCTTGGGTTTAGGTGTTGGTTTGGTACACTCATGTTTTGGAAGATGTTGAAAAACAAAACTGTGAGATCTTGTTTGGTCCAAAACGGATAGAAATCACCATAATAATTTGTGATCCCACATTATACATTCATGATCTTGTAAGTAGAAACAATATCAGCAAGTTGAGTTTCTAGATCAATACACTATTCTTCTCTAACTTTGCATCACTGTGCTATTTGATTACCCATTGACAAGATTTTGACAGTGTAATGGAATCAACACTGTTAGTTTATTAGTAGCAGGTAAATGAAAAGCTGAGCATTCTCAATAACTGATCTATGTTGAACTTCTTGTCTAGCTGGACTTCTTTAGTTTTTTTTTTCCATTACTTTTTCTTGTTATGGAAACATACTGCATGATTGGTTCTGATTTTTACTTTTAAAGTTTCATTTGATATTGTATTTAAAGTCTTAAACAGTCCATATAATTAAGTGACTTTTGAGCAGCAATTTCTTTCTTTTAATTTTTTTTCCCCAAAAAAAAATCTATCTTTTGAAGGAATAAATTTAGCTGAAGATAAATTTCCAGATTATGTCAAAAAAATTTGAAACTATTCCTAAAAGGTTAGAAGCTACAGTTGCATCATTGGTAGATTCTAAAAATCTGTCAAAATTTTTGAATGCTTTGCAAACACACCAACATAGAACAGTTAGTGCAAATATAATTCAATAATTAATCAAAGTGAATTATTTCATAATGTGATGAAACTATTAAAATATATTTTATATTAATTCGAAGCTTAATCTTGCACGGTTTACTAACTACAAAGCTCGTGTAACATAGAATACTATTCTCTAATATCCCAATAATTAAAAAAAATATATTTTTATTTGATTAGTAATCGTTAAATCTAAGTCTCAATAAAACATGATACTCCTTCCGTCCCATTACAGTAATCCCATTTCTTTTCGGTACCGGGATTAAAGGTTGTGAGTGTAGTGGAATTAATATTTTATTGGTGAGTGTGAAAAAATTTGTCAAAATGAAACTAATTTATGGAACAAACAAAAATGGGAATTCAATGGGACAGAGGGAGTAATATAAATTCTCAACACAAAATACCCCAATATTGCCAGTCTTAAATCTAATTTCAATATTTTTTTTAATTATTTCAATTTGAAGAACAGGCGCGCGACGGCAAGAATCCCTTCTTCTTGCGAACGTCTGTACGCCACCGGCCCACCACTCTGCGACTGCGAGCCAGGCACGAACACCGCCAGTCGTACTTCAGCCACCTGACTCCGGCGACTGCGAGTCGCGAACTAACGAGCGCTGCGCTCTGCGAGGTTCAATCGTTTGTTTGTTTGTTTTTTTCGATTGTTGATGGGATAGGGAATTCAAATATTTTTTTTCTTAATTACTTTATTTTGGTAAAATTGAATTGGTATGCTGTGCTAGGCTAAGGAAACAATATCGGAAACTAACTCTTCTGCAGAAATTCTGCATCATCCTAATTTTGATTGTGGCTGTGTTTATGGAGCATAAGGTCAGTTTCTGCTCATAAGTTTGAATTTGTTTGTCTATTTTATGTAGAGTCGATTTAATCTTATCTTCGCAGGGTTTTTCAAACTAGAAATTGTTGATTTCATAGTTAGAGAAGTTATATTTTTAAGCTATGCTGATGTTATTTTTATCTTGTTTTGTAGTAGAAAACTATGTCTGATACTCAGTTAAGTGACGGAATCAACTTTCTTCCTGATGAAATATTAGTTAGCATATTGTGTTTCCCGAGACTCAAGGAAGCGGCCGCCACTAGTATACTTAGTCGTCGTTGGAGATTCTTATGGACTTTCACAAATAAGCTTGATTTTGATGGCTCGGATTTTTATTGGAGAGTTGGATCAAGGTTGAAACATTTCGAAAAATCCGGCTCAGATATTTTAAATGAAGATTGGTCAATATTGAAAAACCAGAAGGAAAGCTAGAATTATATAGCATGGGTGAATTCTATATTAGGATTCCACAAGGGTTGTAGCATTGAGGAATTTAGAATAGATTTCCTTTTATCTGAAGCTCATAAAAAGTATATTGATAGTTGGCTTAGATTTGCTTCAGTGAAGAAGCCTAAGAAGCTTGAATTGAATTTGAGGTGGATACTTTCGCCCTTAGAGGAATATATTTTCTCATGTGAACTTTTTATCAATTTCAAGCACCTTCGAACACTGCGATTGCATTGGGTAAATATAAGCGGTGAAGGTGTTGAGTTGCTCGTGGGTAGCTCTCCTCTTCTTGAAGAATTATGTATTTCTTTTGCCAGACAACTTGGAGCTTTGAAGATAATTGGTCCATCTCTCGCACTCAAACGCTTGGAGATCAGTCGTTGCTACCTTACCTCTGCCGAGATTCGTGATGTAAACCTTGAGTTTTTTTATGTATTATGGGCAAATGTTGCAACCGTTTGTTCTAAAGAATGTTCCGCTCATTGAGATGCACCTCGGAGGGGAAATATTAAGTCAGATGAAAGATTTACTTTTTATGTTTTCGAGTTACCTAACGCAGTTAGAGAAACTTACCGTAGATACATTTTGTATGACTTTATCTGTTCCGGAGGTAAAGATGGTGGTGCATTAATTTTTTTAATATATAACTCTAGATGTTGTCATTTCTTGATTCTTGTTCGTATGTTTAGGAGGAAGCTATGATCTTCTATAATAATGTGAAACCGAGCAATCTTCATCAACTAAAAGTCATGAGTTATAGGCCGTGCAATCTGAACATGTCGTTGGTGACTTATTTTATTCGTGCAGCACCTTTGTTGCAATGTTTTGTGTCAGAGGTAATAAATTATTAGTTGTTGCATTTGATATGATATGATATCTCAGTTGTTATGTTGAGTTAACAAGTATTGAATTATTGCAGGTATATGGTGGTCCTAATATAAATGAGAGTTTGTATATTGTGAATAGCTTGCCTAAAAGTTTTGGGACGTATCAATACCCTCATCTAAAACGGGTGAAGTTGATTGGTTATCATGGTGCATTGTCTGAAGCTAGTCTGGCTGTGCATCTTTTGGAGAATGGGAGCTCACTTGAACAATTTATTATTGATCTACGCAAGCGAGACAATCCACGGATGATCGATAACTATTTTGGCCTAATAGTGTAAATGGTATGTTACATGTGGGATATCCTTATAGAGAAGAAGATGAAATTAATGCAGTTCAAGCTCGTTTGAGTGAGCAGCTTACAAAGAGAATACATTCAACACTTCATCTACATCTCAATATCCTTTAGATACATCTACCTTTTCTTTTCAAGAAATTATCTTTTCTTATTGACTGAATGTTTTGTTATTTATGATAGATATTATGTGTTTTAAGTTTGCATTATTGAATCTAGTGAAGCTTTGGATTTTGATACCAGCCCCCACTCTAGCTATACTACCACTTAGGGATGTCAATCGGGCTAACCCGTCGGGTTTCGGGCTAACCCTATCGGGTTACGGGCTATTCGGTCCTGGTTGAATCGGGCTGATTTTTTTTCGGGCTAAAAATTCTTGAACCTAACCCTAACCCACCGGTTTTCGGGCTGACCCGTCGGGTTGGCAAGATTTACGAGTTTACTTTTGTAAAGATTTTCTTAAAATATTTTAACAACCCCTAAAACAAAATAAAAATGAAAATGAGGAACCAACATAAATAAAAGACATTAGACAACAATATCGTCGCAAAAAAATAGTGATAAGTAGATAAAAGGTTGGTCAATCATAGTTTTAAAAAAATATCAATCCTTATATGCGAACTAATTTAAGTAATAGAAGTACATTCTTCAACATATTAAATGATAAAATAGAGATTATAAAATTAAATGTAGCTTTTATTTGGGTGAACTTAACAACGAAAGATTTATAAAGGTGCTTGAAAGGAAAATGAGTAGCACGCTAATTACGAGAGTGACGAGTGGAAGACTGTGAAAGAGGAAGAAAGAGAGGATTTTTCGATTTGAGGGTAATGGACTACGTCATTGTGAGAGATAGATGAGATTTTGTGTGACGAAAAATTAGGTTTAGAGAATTGGGTTTTTGAGTATAGTAGGATATAAATAATATTAGAAATAATAAAATATTATATATATATATATATATATATATATAAAATTAAATATTGCCGGACCTACGGGCCGCCAACCCGTCGGGTTCAACCCGTTCAGTTAAAAATGATTTCGGGCTGGAAATTTTTTACCCTGACCCGCATTTTAACCCACTGGTTTTGGGCTAACCCATCGGTTTCGAGCTTTGTTGACATCCCTACCACCACTCCCTCAAAAATGTTTCCTTGTTATTATTATTATTTTTTTAATATTTTGTTAATCTTTAGATTGGTACAAAAAAACAAGGTATGTAATTGCCGACTTTCAAAAAAGAAATGTAAGTATATTTCAAAATCTCGTTAAATGATTTTTATTGTTGAAACTTGTCTTCGTTTTAACGTTTAACATGTATGAGTCTTAACCCAAGATAATTCAATATAAATTCATAGGGTAATAATGAGTATTAAAGTTTATCCTTTAGCAAAAATATTTTATTTTATTTTCTTTAATTAAAAAGTTATCAAATTTGAACTTTCTTATTTGTGTTGATTTATTTAATTAAAATATTATTATCATACTATTAATTATTTTGTATTGTGTTAATCATATAAAATCATTTGTTGTTTTTCTTTATTTTAGATTTGGGTAACTATAAATACAACCATCTTTTTCTCCCTAAAATTCCTTTAAGAAAATTAAATATAATATTCCAATTTTGTCTTTATACATTAAATTTAAAATCTTAATTAAAAAAAATTGATATTCAAATATATATAAACCCTAAAATAAAGCCCCCATACATATCTAGACATAAATTTGCCTTTACCCGTCTCTATTACTTCTACGACGCAAAAATTTGGTGGCTATATAAATTTCTTCTTAATTCGAAAAAACTTCACCTTACAAGATATTGATGCATTATTTAAGCTTGCCTTTTATTTGATTGAAGAAATACACCATCACTTGGTCCACCCCTTCATAGTGGCCATGATTTTTTTGAAGAAATCCTTATTGTCAACATTATTTAAAATTTCATAATATAAAAATGCTGGGGTAAATTTATCTAATTTCTAAAAAATATTGGCATATAATTCCCTAAAAAAAAAATAAAAATTCAGAATTGAATGATTATTTTAGTAAAAATGTATAGTTTTTCCATTTTTTTTATATATATTTCTATGTTAGATCTACATCGTATATATTGGTGGATTTAAGACGATATTAGTAACTAGATTAAATAAAGTGAACACCATCAACTCGTAGTCCTATGAAAATAAAGTTAAAAGTATATTAAAAGTAATTATTAAAATTTTTAAATAGTAACATATTAATTTAAAACTCACACACCCAACAACATTGAGATGTTCCCAGTAACGTAATAATCGCAAAGACTTATCAAACTAGTAATTACTTCGTCGTTAAATGTTAATCAAGGCCTAAACAATTAGTTGGTGCATTTAATTTCATTTATTGGGCCAACACGAGGACTTAAGACATAGGCCCAGAATAAGATTCCAACACACCATGCTTCATTTTATTGTTATATAAATTTAATTAAGAAATTATAAATATCTTTTCGTTACTATAAAAAACTATGTTTAAATTTTATCAGTATTGATGTGAAATATTATAAGTTATTTTCTACACCTTTTGAGGGTTTATAAATATAATTAGATTTCCTTCCAATTTTTTTTTAATGAAATATCACGAATATTGAGTTATATCTGTAATTTTTAGAAAATTTAGTTACATAATTATTCTAAATTACATAAAAGATCTCAATTAGGTAAATAGTAATGTAAAGAAAACTGATGCTTGTATATACATTTCTTCTAAATAAAGCCATTAATAAAATAAATTTAAAAGAAAAATAAAACAGTTGATGGCGCGATACTTTTGAAAGAAAAATGGTATTCATGAGTTTTTTTTTTTTTTTTTTTTTTGTCAAACTTCGTTATTATATTTAAATATAAGTTTTTTCTTAGTATTTTTTTTTAAATTAAGGAGAATAGGCGCGACAGAGTTGAGTGCAACCGATAGAGACTATCGAATCTTAAACATCAAATCGCATGAAATTTAAAAAGTTGAGTGAATGTATAAAAAAAAAAAAAAGTAGAAAAGGAATATTAGTTATGTGCCACTTTGAAAAGAAAGTTGTTAATTCCTCAATCAAAGGAAGATATGGGGCGATATTTGAGCTTGGTTTGTTAGTATATGGAAAATAGATGATCGAAAACATGCTTTCATATAAGAATTTTATTATTAAAATATGTTTTTAGGGTGAGTCTCACTTTATTTTATGAATTTTTATACATATAAATGATGTATTCATCGTACATTATTTTTTAAATAATATATTATATGTATATTTTACCATCTCACAAATTTAATAAAATATTATCTTGTACAAGTTTTTACCATATTTTTAACATATTATATGAGTTTGTGACTCGCATAAAGTTTATTTCCTAAGCAGCTGCGTCGATATTATTTTGCCAGGTGCCTTCTCAAATCACAATCACTCATATATTTAATAGTTTTTGCCGTAGTTTTTCTCGCACCACGATCCAACATATTTTTGCTTTTCACGGAAATTGAGTTTTTCTTCACATTATCCATATTTTTTGTTTCGACTTTATTACGCTTTTATTTTTTATCTGATTACATCCTTCACAATCAAGTTTTATTTGGAAATTTGCTTTACTCGGATGTAGTGGTTAAAACACATTGTTTATGATTTAGAGGTCACATGTTCGAGTTTTCAGGGGACATTTGGGTGTGTGAGTAAGTGTGTGTTTAAGATTAATGTACACTTATTCAAAAAAAAAAATTATTTAGAAAGCTTATACTCCCTCCGTCCCACTTAAATTGTCTCTCTCTCCTTTTTTATCTGTTTCATTTAATTATTCACTTACCTAAAATGAAAAGTTAATACACACTCACTAATAAAATACTAATTCCCTTGGGCCAAATCCTTTGGGACAATTCTAGAGGGACGGAGGGAGTATTAGATGGGTATTATCAATTGAGAATCTAAAAGGTAATTCGTAAGATTCTCAATTTAAGATCCGAACAATTATAATGTTTTCAATCTAAGATTACAATATCATGTTTTGGATTGAGAATTTTAGGGATCTTTCACGTTTTGAATTGAGAATTTATCTTTTGTACAATTTCAAAATCAATAACTAAACTATGTTCCAGGTCTTGGGTGGATAACAATTTCACAGTAAAATAAGATATGTATTTGTAGCTGTTATGATGATCTTGGTCACACAATAAACACCTCACAATGAATTAAAAATGCATAATCTAGGGAACTCATGAAATGATTTTCACATTTTCGAATTCATCACGATTATCAACAATGTATTGTTATTTGAGATGTACATTATAAACATGTTTTAAAACTAACTTGAAATTGCATAAAGTTAAGTTAATTAAGAGTGAGATAATTTTGGGTACTCCCATATCCAAAAAACATAAGCAAAAACTTGCGTTAGCCACGCCTAAATGGTTTAGACGGGTTTTATCTATACCTAAATGAGTTCATCCATTCAAAATAAGGTTTATTAATCCCCAATTAGAGTATATTAGATAAATTCGATTTGAGTTAATGGATAAAACCCGTTTAAATCGTTTAGGCGTGCCCAATCTGAGACCTTTCCAAAGGCATATATAATTGAAATTTGAAGTAAATAAGACAGGGGAGGGGGGGGGGGGGGGGAGGCTTTCACTTTTTCATAAATATTTTGTTACGTTGAATGTGAGGAGTCCAGAAAAAAGGTGAACTCTTTATGGTGTTTTTAATTAGAGTGGGTGGTGTGGTGTGGTATATAAATAAAGTAATTGTGAATATGTGGTTGTCTTAGTTGAGACAGCGTCCCAAGTTTCTGCACCTTTCCACAAATTTTATTTTCTATTTTCTATATTCTTCTTTTACATCGATAACTTGGTAAAATCTGAAATCTCTCAAATTTTATTACCAACAAAACAAAGTGATAGCACTTGTAAAATTATTTTGTAAGAGCAAGCTAGTGATGCATTAATTTGATGTAATGATAGTTCAACTGCGTGTGTAAATTACACTATTAAGGCCGAAAGAATGGACTCTTTCCACTAACTGCCCCGCCCCCTCTCATTTACCTTTTCTTTAATTTATTTTATTTTAATTTCTCCCCTCCCTTTTAACTTCTTTTAATCTACTTGGAATCTCGTGCACCATTTACACAATCACATTCATGATTCTGTGGATGTAACTTTTTCAAAAAGGCTAATCAAGTGGAATGAGCATTTGATTGTTATGAGTAGGGATATGCATGAGTCAAGACACCTCGTGAATTACTTGTGATTGATTCGGAAAAAAAATTCAAAATTGGCTCAGTATTAAATAAGTTGAGCTCGAGCTTTAATATACTTGACTCGATAGGCTTGTAAGCCTAATCAAACTCGAGATTATTTGAGCCCGAATCGAGCTAGATTCGTGAGCTTTATCAAACTCAATAGAATTCAAAATCTTATCCCTAAATTTATTGGTTAATTATAAATAATTTAATTTTTTTATTAAAATGATAAAACGAGCTCGATCGAGTCGTGCTTAACGAGCTAAACACCGAGTCAATCTCGAAATTGAATGTTAAGCTTGACCGAGTCGAGCTCAAGCTTTAGCCTCGAGTTTTTTTGTCAAACTCGAGTCTGACTATACTCGACTTAACTCAATTTGTGATTACTCCTACTTATGTGTAGTAATAGGTAGAGAAATGAAACTGAATTATGTGTATCTGCCCCAAGATCCATTCATTTCTTGCATTAAAAAGTAAAATTTCTAACACTAAAAAAATGGTGGGAATGTGTAGGACGAGGTGGGCACACGGAAAGGAGAGGTGTGCTGGATAAAAATGGTATGTTCCTCAAAGGTGTGGATGTGTGTCCTTAATCAGATATAGACTCATCATTGGATAGATTCTAGTTTAGACCACTCTACTACAGTTAGGCCTAAGTTAGATAATTACCTAGTTTATCTCTCCAAATTTCTATCCTAAAACTTACCTTCCTTAATTATATATAAATAGGGGGGGAGAGAGAGTATAATTAAGTACGATAATTCAGATGGCATATTAGGAAAATATTAAGAATTATTAAGTACGGCAAGACCTTTTTGTTTCAATCATAATTATGTTCTAGAGATCTCTACATTGACTTCAAGTCTCTTGTACTAGTCATATAGACAGATTTTCATGTAACTTCAAACAATTTAAGATAATTTTTACCTTATTTTTGTGAAGTCATGGTCACATGGCTCGAATAAGCTCACACGGAATTGGTCGTATTATTCACCAATGGTCTGGTCCGACTTCCATACTGACGACTAATTCCACCATCCCAGCGTGCTTTATCCTCATTCACACACACACTGAAGAAATTTTCAGGGGTTACCTATCTTAGTTCTACCCCAACTAACTTTGGGGTTTTTCTATAATTAGTGCCGGAGAAAATGATACACCATATTGATATGAATAGCACCTATCACATGCTTTAAGTTTAAGCTATACTCAGCTATACTATCTCATTCCCGTATAGCCTCAAAATCCCTCTCGTTTTGTGTGAGCCCAATTCATTCATGTCACCTTCCGCTCAACTAATGGAAGTCTTATGAGAATTACTCATTGTTCGTGCTTTCTCTATACTGGCGTTCATTCCCTGCTCCGGCACCAGGTCACTATATGATTGTAACAACCCAATATTTTATTTTATTTCAGATTTTGTTACAATTTTTCTTATAAAATCTTTTTATTCAATTTTTCTCAAATATTTGGGATTTGGTTTTGAATCCTATGAAAAATCTTTTTTTATATAAAATCAAGATAGATTTATTCTTTTGATAAAAATATATATTTTGAATCTTTCATGTTTATCAAAAATGTTTTAAATCTTGTTTTATTCGTTATAAATATACTCCTTTGCATTATATTTCACTCATTAAGAAGGATGTGAGAAGAATTAGAAGTGAAACACAAATCAATTGATATCACATTATTCATTTTATGCTTTACTTAAATTTATGCATGTCTCTATGTCAACATATTGAATGGATTTATGGACCACAATAATTATATTCATATGGATCTATGGACAATAATTCTATTTATGTACTTTATTTATGTATTGCGTATTGTTGTGGATATGTATATGTCCCTGTGTACCTATTGAGTCTAAAATACTCACCCCAATCTTTTAATTATTTTTTCAGTCAAAAGCTCGAACGATGTAGAAGAGTATGCAATAATTATATTTTTTAATCTTTATTTTTTTATGAAAGTAAGCAGGGTGACACCCCTTTTATTTTTAAGAATTAGGGCGCATATTAATTATACAGAAAAAAATGAACTTACATTATTTCATATACCCAATTACCCAATATTCACTTTCGTTTCTTTATATGCTCAACGCAATTACCGTATAACTTACTTTCTTTTTAAGTTGAGGTTCAAATTACCCATCAATTTAATTTCAGAAGTTGCAAGGAAAAAAAAAATGTTCCACTCGCAGAAAGAGGCAGGGGTGGACACCACATGTCGGATTGTCCTAAATTTTATTAGGAAAAAAAAAGAGACTAATGTGGAGCCATTTATTGTGGCATCTTTAGCTCTTTCCTAAACCGTTTTCTCTTGTATTTTTAAATGATCAATTCCAATATAATATATATTTGGAGTGAGAAAGAGTATTATCGAATGTCACGACTCACGAGGATTAAGTGTGATAAATTGAGTTAGTGTATACCTTTTTATTCATTTGATTCTCTAACATGTACTCCCTCCGTCCCAAAACAATTGTCTTGTTTTCCTTTTTCGTCTGTCCCAAACAATTGTCTTCTTTCCTAAAATGAAAAATTTATACACACTCACTAATAATATACTAATTTCCTCTATCTCTACTCGCATTGGTATCTGTGCCATTTGCAAACAAGACAATTGTTATGGGACGGAGGTAGTAACTAATTTGCACGATAATATCTTGAACATTCAAGAATAAACTTATAAATCAAAATACATTTTTTGTTTGATCAAGATGAATTTATAAACGTATGTTTTATTAAAACAAATGAATTTGTATAATTTTCTAGATAAAAGGAAATGTTATAAGATTTTGATATTTAATTTCAATAGTAGAGAGCGGGGCAGGCGACAAAGGACTAGGGGTGGGAAAAAATACCGAAATGTCGAAATACCGTGCATATCGTATCGAAAAAATATCGAAAATATCGAAATCTTGATATACCGTTGTAAACGGTACGGTATCATACCGTACCGAAGATTAACGGTACGATAACGGTATGAGATTCTAGATATCGGGGTATACCGTCTATATACCGTACCGAAAATATAATAATAATCATAATTTATTTTATATTTTAAATAAATATTAAAATATTAATAGTAGTCTTAAATTATCAATGAAAATAATTTATTAGATCTATAAAATTTTTAAAAACTCACTTAATTCTAAGACACATTCCACATTCCACATTCCACACTTAAAAAATACTAACCCTAAATCCACATTCCACATTCCACACCCATTCCCAATTTCCCAACCCTCCTGCGGCGCCCCCCTCCCCCACGTCTGCAACCTCCGGCTCCGCACCGGCCGACGCCCCCCCCCCCCCACGGCTCCACCTCCGGCTCCCACAGCGGCAGACGGTCCGATTGCTCTCGCTCGCTCTCCCTCTCCCTCGCTCTCGCTCCCACTCTTTGTCTCTGACTGCCCTCGCTCTCTGCGACTGCTCTCGCTCTCGCTCTCCCTCGCTTTTGCTCTCACTCTCTGTCTCGCACCAGCAAAACAGCCGACTGCTGCTCGGCTACTGTCTGCTATTGCTCACCGGCAAATGGCATGCTCGCTGCTCGAGCGCCAGACTGCCCACTGCCGTGCTCACCGTCTGCTCGACTGTCTGCTCTCGCTCGCTGCTCGCACCGGAACGGCGTGCTCGCTCTCTCGCTCAAGCGTCCCAAAACCCTCGAACAGGTAAACTTTTGCTAGATTCCTCAATTCTCTATTCAAATCGTTTCTAAAACATTTTATTTTATTTTCTTTGTAATAGATATGCAAGGAGTGTTTCTATGCAGTTTTTGAAAATGAGATCCACAGAGTTATAGTAGATAATCAACTTTTTAAGCGGGGCGAACACGTAACAATTGGAGCTTCTGGAGGAAAAGGTGTAGAAAAATCGTGTCTTTTTATTATATTACTTTGTTTGATTTTTTTTTTTCCTGTTTTTGTTTTGTTGGCTTTTTGGTATTTTGTTGAGCATAATAAGTGAAATTGCATGACTACTTGTGGTTTTTAGGATTTAAATTGAATAGGTAGTTCTGTGATCTTGGTTTCTAAAAGAAAATACATTGTAAGTGGTTTTAATGGGTTTGTGTTGTGGCAGATTCCACCGTGCTTGCGTATGTTATGTCTGAATTGAATCGTAGACACAACTATGGCCTCGATCTTTTCCAGCTTTCAGTTGATGAAGGCATCACTGGTTATAGGGATGATTCACTTGAAACTGTTAAAAGGAACGAAATTCAGGTATTGTATATTGACCAAGCTTTGCTTTCTAGTTTTTTTGCACGAATGTCTGGACATGGGAGCTTAAGCAGTTTCTGCAAAACCTTATTATTATTGTTTATTGATTATTGGCTTATATACACTTTCAGTACGGACTTCCTCTTAAAGTAGTCTCATATAAGGACTTGTATGGGTGGACAATGGATGAGATTGTCAAGCTAATAGGTCTAAAGAACAACTGCACATTTTGTGGCATTTTTCGTCGCCAGGTATTAAAACTCCTTCTGTTACCTCATAAGTAACATGCTCTTTTAGCATTTAAACTTGTTTCTTTCTCACAACAAGAGTGATGAGATTTAAGATAATGAAAAGAAGAACATTACTTAGTTTTTAATTATGCAGCTTTCATTGAGTTTGTATATTATTTTCAGGATGGAATCAGAGGCTTCACATTCGATGCCACATACCAATGAATCTGAAACACTAAACACAGATGACATTGAAATAAGTGATCAAATTGTATGATAATTTCTAATATTTCTTTTGTAGATGGGAGTGTTTCTCAAATATTTTCTCCATCTCCACTTTACTATGTGATATAAAAGTAGGATTATATTTGTTTGTAGTTATTTCATTTATATGTTTATAAGTTTTAATTAGATTATCTAATACATTTTGCAGGTTTACGAAGATGTTGGAGTTTATGAAGATGTTGGATTTTTAATATTAAGACTTGTATCTTATTATGTTTGGACACTGAAGACTTGTATTTTATTATGTGTTTTTATTAGTATTTGCTAAGACTGGTTTAATGGGTGTGGATTATGTATATTATTATGTCACAGGTTTATATATATGAATATTTCGGTACGGTATCGGTACGGTATCGGTATATCATAAATTTTTCGGTACGGTATCGGTATATCGTATATTCTTCGGTACGGTATCGGTATGTCGAAAAGTCGGTACGACAACGGTATGTATTTTTATCATATCGAAATTTCGGTATACCGAAGTTCGGTATACCGAAATTTTCGGTACGACATCGATATGAAATTTTTCATACCGTAAATTTCGGTACGGTATACGGTACGATAAAAAAAGTTCGGTATATCGTACCGACCCACCCCTACAAAGGACGCCCCCTTCTACGGGGCAAAAACAAAGAAACCAAAATAATTGAAAAAAAAAAAAAAAGTTGAAGGTAAGAGATTAGGTTCAATTTGATGAGGAAATTTGGGTGAGCCACACAACTTTGAGGCTATGGGGTTACGGATTAGCCACCGATTTTTAGGCCAATTTTGAAGTGTGGATTAATGCATAAAACTTTTTTCTGAGTCGATCACAAATTAAATATCGTACCATAATAATTGAGAGGCCTCAAGTTCTTGACGTTCACGTTGGGCTTTCCAAAAGTCGTCTAGGTTTCTTGGTGCAATGCATGACAAATTCTACCTTTAATTAATCTCTCTCTCTCTCTCTCTCTCAAAGTTTTGAAAATGGGAAATATGATGTTGGGAGGTTAGAGTGCTTTCCTTTTCTATTATAGAAAATAATGCTTTGTTTTCTGTAAATAAATCTATATTTTATTTTCTGGTTTGAAGAAAGAGTTAAATATATTTTTTATTTTAATTTAATGAAAATTAATGTAAGTATGGCGCCTTTTATTTACAAAAACTGAGGCATAGTAGAAAATGTAGGGGGTTAAAATATTTAGCTCAATAATTAAGATAGCTTTATTTTAATAATCCCTTGAATTGTTCATATCAACTAAGATATGAGAATCATAATCAATATAGACCTCAATGGGTCAAAAAACTCTAAACCTCGTGCTCATTATTATAATACAATCGACTATTAATAAGATAAGCTATTTCTCATTATTCTCTGGGATCGTCTATTTAGGAAAAAAAAAAAAAAAACACGCATAACACATCCTATTGCACAAAATATTTAAAGAATCGTTCAAATAGTAGAGGTACAGTTTCAGAGTTGTCACTTAGTTAATTTCAAAATTAATAATAATCTCTTCTTTCATTTCAATTTGTCACGCTTGTTTTTGAACAAGTTTGGAGATGAAATTTGACTATATTTAATGGGAAGGTCTCAGGTTAAGCACGCGTAAACGGTTAGACGGGTTTTATCCATTAATCCAACTTAAACTCATCTAATATACCTTAATTGAGAATTAATAAATCCTATTTGAGATGAATGAACTCATTTGAATATGAATAAAACCCGCCTAAATCGTTTAGGCGTACGTAACGCAAGTTTTTGTCATATTTAATAAACTTAGTGTTGAGAAATGACATATAAACCAGATGATAATCATAGCCACTAAGTTAAAAGAAGGCAACATTCCTTTTACGGACAAAGCATATTTAGTCAGTTAAATTTCTTTTTTTATTTGTAATATAATTTTGAACTTAGCAATAATTAATTCAAGTTTAATTTCTCCTTTCAAATATTACACGTCAGAAAATCTCGGTAGCTAAAACAATGCCTTAATTTCATTCTATCGAAGCCATTTTATAGAGATTTTACTCATTTTTTTAAAAGATTAGTTCAAATATGGTTTAGTATGTGGCCGATTAAAGTGGGATTATTTTAAAGTAATTATAATAATAAATAAACACGAGAATGACAAACAGCATAAAGTAAAGAAGATGCCATCATTACTAGATTTTTATCATATAAAATAAAGAATCACGACATTTCCAAAATAAAAAGAAAAACTCTAGATTAATAAAATAATCGATTCCAAATCTTAAAAATGAATTTTCAATATAAGATATATTTTCGAAATTTCCAATTTAAGTTTTCAATATATGTATTGAATTGAGAATTTTAAAATCTTTTAGTTCTTGAATTGAAAATTTATTTTTTTATTTTAAATTAATAATTAAATTATTTTGTAAAAAATAAAACACAGAATGATCCCCACCCTCGACTGCGCCCCTGCAATCTATATAAACACGCTGTGCACAGCAGCAGGTACCCTCTTCCATTCGAACGTCCCTGAATTCCACGCACACAAAATACCCCGCCAATTCATCGTCCAACTTATGATCTCTCTGAATTCAAACCCTACATGTCTTTCCCTTTCACTCTTTCTCTTCTCTCTCAATTTCCAACTTTTCTTTTCGTCTGACGCTCTCTTCCCCTTCCTGCAGCCGCCTCCTCCGTCGGAATACTGAACTGATTTGGACATGGAGTTTGATACTGTGAGATTCGAGAAGGAAAAAGCTATCGCCGCGTTCAACTGCTTCCGCGCAACCGCCAAATTCCGCCAATTCTTCGAGGTTTTGCTACTTTTGGGGCTCATTTCATGGTCGACCGCGCGAGTGCCGGCGCTTTTCAGAACCTCCGCCGCGTACGCTGTCGACCTCTCCAATTACCTATTCAACCACCACGTCGTTTTCCTCATCGGAAACTCCATCATTGTCTCGCTCTTCCTGCTCTGCCGCCGATGCGACACCGCCGCGTCTCTCTCCGGCGACGATGGCGGTTTGTACAGCGACTACGTCAAGCACAGCGAGGCGGCAGCGGCGACGGCGCTCGATCAGCGAGAATCTGCTTCTGATCTGCCTCCGCCACCTCCGACGCCGACTGAAGGCGTTCGCGAGGAGGAGAAACAGATTACGGTCCGCACGGAGGAGATCGCGGAGGAAACCACGCATTCCGACGACGTGGCGACGGCGATAGAGAAGGCAACCAAGCAAATAAAGCGGTTCCAGAGAACGCAGTCGGAGAAACTGAAGCGAGAAATTAGGATGACGACGGAGCCGCAGCGGGCGCTCCGGAGATCGGAGACTCAGAATCGGCGGAACTCAGTGAGTTGCGGAGAACGGTTCGACGCGGAGGAAATGGAGAGGCTTAGTAGTGAAGAGTTCCGGCGCACGGTTGACGCATTCATCGATGAATACTGGAGCAGAAGGAAGACGAAGACGAAACAGAACCGGTTTGATTTCGACGGGTACGAAAAATATCAGTTGCTGAAGATGGCGTAATAGTTTCTGCCATAAAAATGTGTAGTTCAATTTGACTTTGGATCGCCTGCATATTTCGTTCACTACGTGGATCTAATCAAATAGTCCGATGCTCTGCTTTTTTTTCTGTAGCTGTTCATCGCCTTACTATTTTCTCTTTTAAATATGTAAACGCCTTTTATGGAATTAACAATAAGATTAAATTAGTTGAATAATTAGAAGGAATTTACTCTCGTAGATAAACATATGAATAATTTAAAGTGCTCGTGAAATTTTAACCTTTATTAAGTATATTAATATCTACTATTTATTTATCAATGATCAATCATCATATTCATATAATTGAATGCAATATATAAAAGTTTGTATGTCGAGTCGTTAACAGTGATTAATAATAATCGGGAGGGTGGGTCGTATTAAGATTCCGTACACCTATATTCTTGAGAATGCATCTTGCTTTACTTCTATAATATTACTATATTTTAGGTGAGGGGGAACTTCTTGCCGGCTGCTATTAAATGTTGTTTTTATGTAATAAACCATTATTGTAAAATGTAGGAATTTGAATTCCATAATCTTACAGGTAATTTTACTTGCCCATTCCATGATATAGGTCACATCTTCAGGAAGTAATGCCATACCATATATGATCTTGTTTTAGAAAGGCATGTGGTATGGGGAATATCACATTCTTTTTATAGTAGAATTGTAGGTCAAGGCAGTAACAAATATCAAACTCATCTCTTTTTTCTTGTAGTGGACCTAAAGGATAGCTACAACCAAGATATCCATAATCCAATGTTGAATTAATTTTACAAATCATATATTCGATAAAATAAAATATGGGATGAAATAAGATCAACAGATTACCCAAATAGATATCATCTTCTAGTATGAGGGAAGAAAATAACTAAGACCCAGAATTAACAACTCTTGGATTGGGACCAAAAAAAAGGAATAAAAACAGCTAACTCCTTTTATAAAAAAAATCTGGGATGACTATAACTTAAACCAAGAATTAACAACTCCTTGATTGGGAAGAAAAGAGAGAGAAAATAACAGTGGCCTTGCTGCCTACCTACATTTTCCCCCCTTGATAAATAATTATTATTATTATATATTTTTCATGAGAAAAGGAATGGCCAAGAATTCGGAACAATATTTAACTTTTATGGACCCATATGGGATAAAGCTTTTTGTGATCTCTATTGTTGAAGTTGGCTGCATTTCGATGTTGTGTTTAAATATAGTTGGGTCATAAGGAATCAAATAAAGATAAATATATAGTGATTGAGTTTACAATTACAAGCGTGTTAAAGATTCTTTACAAGTTTTGTTCTCCATAATCCCTTCATAATATCAGATATTTATATCTTTTAAGCCCTGTGGTGGATAATACACCAAGTAATCGTTTTGGATAACTTAATTATTTCATCACTCTTAAATAGAATCTAAGCTTTTGGAAACTTCACTTTCCAAATTGCTTTTTTTTTACCCTCTTTTCATTTTTAGAAATTTAATTTGGGTTAGTCCAACAATTGACTATATTCAATAACAAAATTATATAGGCATTTACTATGTGAATAATAATTGAAGACTATATATACTGACCGTATATTAGTTATATTTACTAATCATTTTTATGATCAATTTCTGAATGAAGTCCAGGTGTAGTTTGAACAAAGAGGATCAACGACCTAAATTTACGAGGTTTCTTGTCCAATGTTCTTGTTGAATTCGAACCTAGATCCATTCTTTTACGCTAATCTTATCCTTTTAGTCTTTGATTTTCAGATAAGAAAATGACAATATCAATAATTAATTAATTAAGAACATAATCATC
This sequence comes from Plectranthus barbatus, assembly GCA_026898455.1. Lineage (NCBI taxonomy): Eukaryota > Viridiplantae > Streptophyta > Magnoliopsida > Lamiales > Lamiaceae > Plectranthus > Plectranthus barbatus. The sequence continues at coordinate 140,217 of JAPKLW010000747.1, forward strand.
CATATCCAAGTAGTTAATTCTCCCACCTAAAAGTTACAGTACACACTGTTTGTGCATAACCTACTAATGAAATACAGCTACTATCTTAATCTATTATTACATGTAATTTTCGTAGTATGACTTGTTCTGCATGACTGAGATTTCGTTGAAGAAAACACCCTCAACGACGAATGTATAGCTGCAGGGATAACACTATATAAAATAAAATAAGATTTTAAAGTACGACATCAAAAGATGTGATCAAGTCCTCATGGACTTTCAAATTTGTATTTGCACTCTAAATGTAGGTTTTTTTGTTAAAATATCCCACATCGATTGGAGACTTGGGCGTATGCTACCTTATAATGGTTAGTTAGAGTTTTCAGTCCTTGCAAGCTGATTTTGTAATGAGAAAATGAGATCTTAACATGGTATCTCATTTTCATGTGATATCGTACATGATTATCAGTGTAGTACGCAGGTTTATTATTTTTATGTGATATATATTAAATAAAGAAAAATTAAATACTCATCTTTACAATAGATTGGGCCAGAAGTGATTAACCAAAATTAGACATGATAATGATGATGTTATTACCGCGAGCAAGTAGGAAGAGACAATAATATGGATGAAGAAATGATTGATGAAGCACAGGGAATCCGGGATTAGTGGCTTTCAGCTACATAAATTTACTTTTTGGGCAAATTATGAAGCAATTATCCTAGAAAAAAAAATCATTATAATAATAATGTTATTATATTGTATTTCTGAAATGGAAAAGCTGCTTTTTTTTTTTTGGTTGCATTAGTGATGATGGGGTTGCTAAGTTCTAGTGTTAAGTCATAATTACATATATAGTGGGATAGTGGGTCTTTTTTTAGAACATTCTTTTTATTTTTTCGACTTTCCGTTTGCTGAAAGACAGTTCGTGCGAATGTTTGAAATGATTGATTATTATCTCTTAATGTCTCAAGAATTATTAATTCAAAAGTTCTCATAAGAGACTGTCTTATATGTAAGCTAGTTATTAATTAGTCTATTCTCGTTGTAATATAAACGAATTGGTCTATTTATATGAGTTAGTCGATCAACTTGAAAATTGATCAATTGTTTGAATTGTAAATTGGTGAATAATTATTGCGAAGAATGATTGATTTTTTTTCACGAATCAATTGATTAAGAGAAGGTAGATTAGACACGTCTAAATAGTTTAGGCGGGTTTTATCCATTAATCCTAGTTAAATTCATTTAATATACCCTAATTAGGGATTAATAAACCCTATTTGGGATGAGTGAACCCACTTGGGTATTGATAAAACCCGTCTAACGCAAGTTTTTGCCATTGATTAATAGTAGAAATGTTGATCATTTTTGTTTACTATTTCTTTATCCAAATTATTCATAATCAGTCGATTCTTGGAGTATGAAAATAAGAGTCGATTCTTGATACATCTTATAAAACAAAATCTGCCGACAATCTTGTACAAGTTTTTACCACATTAATTATAAATTTAAGGCCGTTTTGATAGGATTTGATTTTGGTAGGGATGTCAATTGGGTCAATCCGATGGGTTTCGGGCCAGCCTTATCGGATTGCAGGTTAATCGGTTCGGGCCAAATTGGGCTGAAATTTTTTCGGGCTAAAAAATCTTGGGCTAGGGCCAATAAAGTTATTAATTATTTTTTATTTTGAATATTTTTTCATTCTTTTAATATTTTAAATAATAATAATAAATAAAATATTATTTCTCTCTTATAAAAAATGTAAACACATCACATATTTTTATATAAAGATAAATTTAACTATTAAAAATATATTATTCTTTATTTTAGCAATATTGGAATATGTTTTAACTTCAAAAATAAATAAACTTAACTATGTAATGAATACTATTTGAACTAAATACAATTTTATAACTTAAAACTTAATAAAAAAAATATGATCTTAAATATTATAATTATGATAAATATATTAATAAAAAATAATTGGGTTATCGGGCCAACCCGTCGGGTTTCGTGCTCAGCCTTATTGGGCCTCGGGTTATTCAGTCCCGGGCTATTCGGGCTAAAACTTTCGGGCCAAAATATTTTGACCCTAACCCGTATTTTGGTTCAGGTTAAACGGGTCAACCCGCGGGTTTCGGGCTAAATTGACATCCCTAGATTTTGGTATCACACATATAGATTCTTATTATCGACATCTTAGATTCTACATAATTTTTAATTCGTTATAGCTTTCCCCTCTTCTTGTCATAGACTTATAACATGTTTTCTTCTCGTTTGGAGTAGTGTTTCCTTGTTACAGGTATGGCAAACTCCATTGCAGTAGTGCCCCAAGGTGTTAATTTGAAGGGTGGGTCAATTACGGGACGTGTTAAAAACCCTTGGCTGATTGAAAAATTCATGGAGGACCCAGATGTCTGTTTTGAGGATACCGTCCTGCACCAGGTTGATTTAGCTTGTGAAAAACTTCACTTGGGCAACGAGGATTGCTTTGATGAAGATAATTTTTGGGGTTTTTGTCTGCTGGGATTTTACGGAGGCCAGTTTTCGGGCAAGGAAGCTACAGAGAATGCCATTAAATGTTGGCCTCGCCCTGTAAAGGTTGCATTTCACCCCAAGGGATGGCTTATCCTTCGATTCAGGTCAGCTGAGGATAGAGGTGTGATCCGAAACCAAGGTATGCAATATGTGTTCGGTGTTCCCCTTATTGTGTGCTCCCTTCCGGTTGACTTTCGCTTTAATTCTTCACCTGAATTTAATTTCCGCATTTGGATTACTTTGCCTAATTTATCGTTGCGACTCTAGAATTTAAATGCTCTTAGTAAGATTGACTCGATAATTGGTGAACCACTACAGGTTGACCATAGAGTTTTGTCTAGGAAATCTGTTGCAGGTCCCCATTTGTTGGTGCTCGTCGATGCATTAGCTAAGAAAAGAGACCAAGTGCCAATAGTGATTCCCAATGACATGGAATTCAACCAGGAAGTTCTTTATGAATTTTCCCCTAGCTTTTGTTCCTCTTGTCGTAGAATGGGGTATTTATCGGATATCTGCCCTAATTCTCTAATTGTTGCTAACCCGGGTGCTTCTAACACACGCCGGGAAGGCAAAAAAGTTAATTATTTGGATGCAAATGGCTGGGAGGTAGCATAGAGTAGACAATCAAGGGCTGCAACAAGGAAGGTTGTTGGGAATGTTTCGAATCCTGGACAAAATGCAAGTAAACCAGCTGCTGCGAACCAAATCCAAGGACAAGTTGCAACTAAATCAGCTGCTGTAAGAAGTAGATCTTTGAGTGCTGCCCCTAACAAATCAAGGGGAAAATCAGTGGATACTTGGCGAGGCAAGGAGGTTAATGATCAAGCTTTGAAGAAAGCTCCTGAAATTCGAAATGTGAAAGTGAAGCAGACAACTAAATTTCCTGAACTTGTCAACAAGCACACATACTTCGACTCTCCTGAATTATCGCGTGTGCTTACTTTGGATCGTGGGAAGGATCATCAAGGACATGATCATGAAGTTATTGACTCTAGAACTCAGCCACCCCATCAACTTCAGCTTGGACCAGGACTTGAAATAGGTATATTAAATTCTGATAATTGTGTTTGTGCTCCTAACTCTGTTATGCAGGATCAAGCCACCTTCGTACCTGCTAGCGCTATGGAAAAGGTTAATCTTGGAGCTGGGGAAGGACATTGATTTGGAGCAAGATAATCTTCTTGATGATAATCATGAAACTTATGAAAAATAGGTGATGTCCCGAAGAACTTCGAAACTGCAGCAAGCTCCATTCAACCGTGTGATTGGGAGACAAGATCAAGAGTTGGAGCAGCCCCCCTCAAGGCCTGATTGCAATCCAACTGCACCCCAGAACAACAGTGTACCTGACCGAGTTCCAACTTATCCTTGTGGTGTTAATGAAATTGCAACAATATAAAAGTTTGAAAAAGCTGCGAAAAATTGAAGAAAATTAAAGAAGTTGTTGCGCACATTCAAGAAAAGAAGAGCAAACCTGATTCAGATGGGTCCCAAACTTTTCCCACATAAACTCCTATTCTCACTACCGCAAGGAACGAAAGGAAACCTGTGCAAAAAGATCAAGCTAAGGCAGATTTACTTAAGGTAAATAATGTTGTCCCTTCCATTGTTGTGACTAATTCTCCTTTGCAGGGCAAAGGCGCAACAACACTTGTACCTAAAGATGGACCTGTGTGGAAGAATGCACAAGCGAATGACACCACTACACAATCTTCACCTATGCTGGAAACACAAGATGCCCCTCCAGGGATATCATAGTCAAATGAAGAGGTTGAGTCTGAAAGTTTAAATGGGGGTGATGCTGATACAACACAAACAAGAAAGTGGGCGGAAGTGGTTCGGTCATCTGAAAATTTCGGGAGTAAAAGCGCTACTTCACGGTCCATTACTTTAGGTTCTACTTCTAATTCTTTTCAGGTGCTGGGACAAATTTCTCGGGCTGCAAGAGGCGAGCTTGAAGTTGGTGCTGCCATTGTTGACTCGATAGAGAAAGATGATGAGGTCTTAAGCCATCTTGAAGGAAATAGGGTGATTGCTGAAAATTGTTCTAACATTGCTGATATTGTGGAAAATGAAAATTCAAAAAGGATTCCGGCTAGTTCCAAAAGCCGTGGTAATAGAACCAGATGTCTCCCTTCGTTAAGGGGTGTTCAGAGTGAAAGGGAAGGATGGTGGAGATGATTTTGCAACATGGAATGTAAGGGGCTTGCAGAAGGCTCACAAACATTTTGCGGTAAAAAATCTTCTATTCTCGTTTGTTGGATATTATTATTTTTCTAGAAACTAAATTTAGGGGAAAATCATTCTCTAAATTTATTTATAGTTTCTCTAGTTTCTTTCCTGGTTGGGATTTTGTAAATAGTTTTTTTTTTCGCCCTGTTGGTCGAATTTTGGTATTGTGGAATTCTATTCGTGTTGATTTGCAGGTTGTATCGATTGAGGATCAAGTTATACACTGCCAGGTTAAATGGAAACCCTCTGGGACTCTATTTAACCTTAGTTCAGTGTATGGCTTCAATCCTCTTGCAGATAGACGATCGCTCTGGGACTCCCTGATTTCTCATGTGTAGCCGGAGGAGCCTACCATGGTGGTGGGAGACTTCAATGTTGTCATACATCCTGATGAACGGATCAGTTGCAGAAGGCCCGTGGAGGAGTACACGGAGTTCCCCTAACACTTGTTCTTTGTTGAGTTTGCAGGATACCCCTCTTCGTGCTGCAAATTTACGTGGTCCGAAAGAGGGATTTTCTCGAAGATTGACCATGTATTGGTGAATGAGGCTTGGTTTGAGGCTGGGTGGTATTGTAGATCAGAATTCCTTCCCCAATGGATACATTTTGACCATTCACTGAGTATCACATATTTTTTTAGCAGATACCTTGCTTCAAAACTTCATTTAAATTCTCTAATTTGTGGATGCAACATGATGACTTTGACAGGGTTCTCAAAGATAGCTGGAAGGTGGAGAGAGCCGAAATGAATTGTCAGCTACACCTTGCCAACAAGTTGGAGGCTTTACAGGAGGTGCTGAAGAGGTTTAAATTCAAGGAGTTCGCTTTCCTCTTTGACAGGGTCAAAGCTGCCAAGACTCGACTGGAGGAGGTTCAAATGGAAAGAGATAGGAACCTAAGGAACAAAGAGATTGAACTCTGAAAAGAGGCAACTCGATTGGATAACGCTGAGATGGAGTTCTTCCGCCAGAGAGCACGCGAGATTCATTTGGTGAGTGCAGACAAGTCCATTGCTTATTTTTATTCGTTAGTGAAGAGAAAGCATGGGCGTAATGCTATTTCCTTTTTATGTGACTCTAATGGCGTGGTTTATAGTGATATGAATAGAATTAGGAGTGATTTTATTCATTTCTATTCTAATTTGTTTGGTCGTGTTGTTCCTCATATTACTGTGGTTTCTTCTATTTTTCTTGCAGGTAATAGGATGAGCAACGAGGAGCAACAGAGATCGGTTCATTAGGTGTCGGCGCTGCAAGTTCGTGAGGCCATGTTCGGGATTGGAGATAACAAGGCACTGGGCCCTGATGGTTACACTACAACTTTCTTCAAGGAGAACTGGAGTTGGGTCCCGAGGTTGTGGATGCGACACAAGAATTCTTTGAAAATGGATTCTTCTTTGCAAATTCAACCATACCGTTGTCTCCCTCATTCCGAAGAAGTCTCATGAGCCCACCGTTGCTGATTTTCGTCTTATCTCGTGCACGAATGTTGTCTTTAAGACTATTACTAAAATCTTGGTTGATAGGATGTCTTTGTTTATGCCTTTTATTATTAATCCTGCACAGGCTGTCTTCCTTTGGGGAAGGAATATCACTGATAATTTTTTTTGGTGCAGGAAATAATTAGAAGCTTCGAGAAGATCGAGAGAAAGGGAGTGGGTCGGTGCATGTTAAAGATCGATCTATAGAAGGCTTACGACTCCATCTCCTGGGATTTCCTCTATGTGGTTTTGCACGGTTTGAATTTCTACCCTTAATTCATTAATTGGATCATGACCTGTATGACTTGTCCTACATACTCTTGCTATTAATGGGGGGTTGCATGGGTTTATTTAGGGTAAGAGGGGTTTGAGGCAAGGTGACCCTATGTCACGAATCTTGTTTTTGTTATGCATGAAATATTTCTCTGGACTCTTCTCCACTAGGATTAGGGACTCGAGATATGATTTCATTCCTAGGTGTGACTCTTTGGGGATTACCCACCTTATGTTTGTTGGTGATTTGTTGGTATTTGGTAAGGTACCATTGTAGGTATGCAGGTTGTGGCTGATGTTCTTAGGGAGATTTATGCGACGTCTTGGCTTGTGATTAATAATCACAAGTCTAACATCTATTTTGGAGGGCTCAGCAAGTGGGAGATGGAGCAGATCCAGGAGCTGTTCGAGTTTCCAGTGGGATCGTGGCTGATCAAGTTCTTGGGGCTCCTCCTTGCCTCTTACAACCTATTGAATCATCAGTACTCACCCTTGATCGATAAGATCACGGGGCTTACCAAATGGTGGTCTAACAGTTCTTTATCCCTTGCAAATAGGGCGGAGTTGATCAGATCTGTGGTGCAGGGGGTGGAGAACTATTGGTTGCAGGTCCTTTCGATTTCGGAGGGTGTGATTGATCGGATCAACAGGCTAGTGCGGACCTTTCTTTGGGGAGACAAGTCCTCTCATGTTGCTTGGAATACGGTCCTAAAGAGGAGGGATGTTTGGGCATCCACGATGTGAGGGTGTGGAACAAGGCTCTTCTCTCGAAGGTGCTTTGGAACATACATCAAAAGTTCGACTCATCGTGGATTCGATGGATTCATTCTGAGTACTTGAGGGGCGGTGATCTCTGGACCTTTTTTATTAACTCTCGAGACTCTATTTTCTTGAAGAATATTTTTGCTATTCGTGATTCTCTTTTGCAGGTTGTTTTAGGGGACGCGGATAGTGCGTGCATTCTACTTGAAAGGATGTTTGCTCACAAGGGGGTGACCGTTGCATATGAATTTCGGAGGAAGAAGGGAACTCGGCGTTACTGACACAAGAATATATGAAAGTCACTTATCCCTCCTAGATTTTATTTTACCCTCTAATTTATTTTGCACGACAGGCTTAAGGTTAGGGATCGCATGTGCTTTTTGAGTGATGATGTTCCTTTGGTTTGTAAGCTTTGTAATTCTGTTAATGAAACCGCTAAACATCTCTTTTTTAAATGCAGGGAAACATCACGGGCTTAGAAGGATGTGCGGGAATGGCTTGGACTGAAGCATAGGACCTCGACCGTAGAAGTAGCTCTCAAGTGGTGTCTGCGGGAGAGGAGTTGGTCTAAAGTCTTGAAGAAAGTTTGGTATCTTGCATTTTCCGCCACAACGAAACACATTTGGCATGCAAGGAATAAGAAGGTGTTTGAAGGAGCTCCCTTTGATGCTGTTGCAGTTGTGAAGGGCATCAAGGAGGATGTATTTCGTATCTTGTACTCGGTGTTCCCGATAGATGAGGTGGTTGTCCATCTTGAGTGGAAATACCCATTAGTGTTGGATTTTGGTATTTGATGGTTGTTTGGTGACTTGTGACGATAGTGTGGTGTGGGTGGACTGACCTAGTTAGGACGCTCACATCACTTAGTCTTGGGTATGATGAAGGGGGACGTCGTGCTGACCTAATTAGGATGACATCCTCCCTTCGGACCTAGGACTACCATCGGTTTTTATTTGTTATGATTTTGGTTGTTTGGCTTTGGTTTTGCGAGATTGATGCTCATGTTCATTATTAGGTTGGTTACTTAGATGGTGCGCCTTGGTATCATCCTTCTTGTCCGGGGTATGCCCTGTATATTTGTAATAGGTGTATCTTTACAAGTTCATTGTCCCGATAGTCACCCTGATGATAAACCTCGATTTTGCCTGTACCTCTCTGGGTATGCCCCTGTGCTACTGTAAGGCGTAGCCTATATTCGATTTATATTTATGCATATATATTTTTCGTCTTATAACATGTTTTCCATTTCATTATGGTAGATAATTGTTATATTTTAATATACTTTTCTTACATTTCTCGTTCGTATATAAGGGTAGAAATAGGCCGGGCCTAGGTAGGCTTTGCTCCGATAGGCCTGGGCCTGCGAAAAATTTACTAAGCCCGGGCCTGACCTATTTACTATCATAGGCTTTTATAAAGGCCTTAGCCTGACCTTTTTAGTGAAATAGGCCGGGCTTCAAGCCCACTTGAGGCCTATTTAAGCCTATTTAATACTCCCTCCGTCCCATGCCAATTGTCATGTTTCTTTTCGGCACGAAAATTAAGAATTGTGAGTGTAGAATGAGTTAGTGAGATTAATATTTTATTGTAGAGTGCAAAAAAATTGTCATTTTTAAAAATTTGACAATTTAGTTGGGACGCCCAATTTAGTAAGTGTGTCAATTGGAGTGGGACGGAGGGAGTAATTTTTTTAAAAAAATATTTTTAAATTAGAAATACATTATTTGCATATAAATTAAATATATATATATATATATATATATATAAAATATAATATAACTTAATAAAAATAAGCGAAGATCCCCACCTCTATTTCAAACTTGAAATGAGTTTTTTAATCTAATTCAGACTTTAGAAAATAAACTATTAGTATAAATATTCAAGTTCTATTAAATTCTGAATTTAAGTTTTTTATATACAATAATAAATATATCTAATAATTATATAATATATTATTTAAGTAGGCCGGTCTGTTAGGCTTGAAAGACCGGATTTGAAGCCCGAGCCTAAGTCTGTTTAATTATTTAGGCCATTAAAGAAGCCCGATCCTGGCCTTTTAATGAGATAGGCTGAACCTATGTAGGCTTTAAGGGCATGTGTAGTGGGGGGATCTTAATTTTTTAAGATCCCCACCTCAGCAAAATTTATCCATTTGGCAGAGAGAGAAAAAAAAGGAGGAGAGAGGGGATCTAATATAAGATCCCAGTTCTTGCAGGGGAGTGGGCCAGCCATCACGCGCGCGTGCGCTACACGCTCACTCCTATTGGCGCGTGCTGTTCACGCGCGCGTGTGGCGCCACTATTTTTTTTTCAATTTTCTTTTGTTTTAATATTTAATGTTTTTTTTCCTTTTTTAAAAAATTGTGTAAAACATTGATTTTTTTATATTTTTTCCTATTCGATTTTTTCTTTTAATTTAAGAAAATAAATTGTTTAAATATCTTTATATTTTATTTTAATTTTTATTAATCTATATTTTATATATTTAAGTATTTTAAATTAATTATTTATTTATCTATATTCAATAAAACAATATATATATATATATAGATATATATATGTATAATATGAAGTAATTGATATGATAAGTGGGACCCATGAATAGTATAGAGTAAAAGATGAATGAATAAAAAAATGATAGTGGATGTTGATGTGGATATTTATAAAATATGGAATGATAATAATTAATGATGTGGCGCACACGTGGCGGGATCTTAACTGTTTGTAAGATCCCACCATTGTGGGTGCTCTAAGTAGGCTGGGTCGTAGGCCCCTGTCGGGTAGCCTGACCTATTTCCACTCCTATTCGTATATAATATTCATCTTTAAAAAAAATAATGATTAAATTTTTTTTCTAAAACTTTATGCTTAATTACTTTATAAATTATGTTAAATATGACTTATAAACAATTAAGCATAATAAAAATTATACTTTATTTGTTAATCATTAAAGGTTTTACCTCAATTCTTGATACTATCAATTTAAAAACTAAAATTTATTCATTTTTAACATAGTTTTAAATTTTAGTAATTGATCATATTTCTATGATAATACTAAAGTGAGGAGGAGGTAATTTATGAAAAAGGGAGTAATGACAAAAAGTAGAATAGATGTGGGTGGTGAGAAAACTCCATAATAAAGAAAAGAAACGAAAAAAAAAAAAAAAAAAGAATCAAAGGGAGAAAAATATCTGCACTATAATATTTAAGTGAAATCGATAGTCTTTCCTCCAAAAAAGGGAAAAAAAAAGTGAAATTATTTAGTCATGATTGTTAACTGTTTAGTGTAAAAGTGTAACAATAACTTAAACTTCGTTTAGTACATGGTCTATTATGCTGTCTATCTAAATTACTTCAAGCTCGTAATAATAGCAGTTAAAATAATAATAATAATAATAATAATAATAATAATATTATATTATTATTATTATTATTATTATTATTATTATTATTATGTGTGACCAACATAATAAATAAGAAAAAGTAAAGGAAGAAGTATATTTTAAATAGATAATAATTGAAACGTGGTTATCAGCTTCCGCGGCGAATGAGACCCAGAATCTAGTCATAAAGTTGAGACATTAGAATAAATTCAGGCACGTACATCAAACCACTCTTTATTATTTACTTTACTTATTCATTAAATTATAATCAATCGTTTAAAACAATTCACTCATTATTGTTCTTTTATTGGGTAAATAGGGGATAATACCCTAAACTATTGAAGTTTTCGGAAAAATACCCCAATCTATTTCCGTTAGTTAAAAATACCCTAATATTTACTTCCGTCTATGAATTATACCAAAATGTATTAACACCGTTAGTTTGTGATGATTCAGCCGTTAAATGCCATGTGGCATCCCATGTGGCACTCACGTGGCAAATCAACATGTGATAATACCCTAATCTATCGATATTTTCGGAAAAATACCTCAATATATTATTTTTCGTTAAAAATACCCCAATCTTTAATTTTGCTTGTGAATTATACCAAACGAATTAATACCGACTACTCTTTTTATTGTTGAAATATTATTTGCTAAATAAATAATAATTAATCACTTTAATTAATATGTTTGTTTCAAGATAATTATTAATTCTTAAACCAAATAATATCTAGAGTCATGTATTATTCTTAAAATAATTCTTAATCATGTTAATTAATATATGATTCTTAAAATAATTAATAATTATATTAATTAATAATATTGAGAGTCACTACTCCAAATTAATTCATTGACTTTTTATGTGTTAATATAGTCTAACCATGTGTATTAATCTCCAGATTGAGGTCGTACATATAACATTTGCAGCATAGTCACCCACTCGAATATTAATCATGTACTCTAATTTATGATATTTGTATGTTTTTTTTTATAAAAAAAATAGCGAATATTAATTTTTTAATAAATAATATTTCAACAATCAAAAAGAGTAGTCGGTGTTAATTCATTTGGTATAATTAACAAGCGAAATTAAATATTGGGGTATTTTTAACAAAATTTAATACATTAGGGTATTTTTCCAAAAATATCAATAGATTAGGGTATTATCACATGTTGATTTGCCACGTGGGTGCCACATGGGATGCCACGTGGCATTTAACGGCTGAATCATCACAAACTAACGGTGTTAATACATTTTGGTATAATTCATAGACGGAAGTAAAGATTAGGGTATTTTTAACTAACGGAAATAGATTGAGGTATTTTTCCGAAAACTTCAATAGTTTAGGGTATTATCCCCTATTTACCCTCTTTTATTTTAAATATATATACTCATTTGTGTTAGTGTGGTTTTCTGAAAGGTTTAAATTCAAAGATAATCTTGAATGAAAATGGAAATGAAAATATACAAATATAAGGGGTCTTATTTATTAATGCTTTAAAATACTGGATAATTGAGATATTTTTATTTATAGAGTTTAAGTTAGGGGGCTACAATTCTCTTCGGCTGAAACACCTTTTCGAACAATTGCATATTCTTTCATTAGGAACTACTTTTAAGAAACACATCTTTCCATAACAAGTTGTAGCTCTTCGGAAAGTTATCATGTTCCTTGAAAAAATTAACTCTTCGAGCCTGGATTACTTGGTTAGAACAACCTTCCTTAGCAGATTTTGATGAATTTGATAATTGATTATACCTATTCACTCCAAGCTACTTCACTTTGGTCGAAGATTTTTTTTTCAATGGACTTTTCATCTTAGGGCACGATAATTTATAGTTATTGATTAGATGTGATCATATAAGTTGAGCAAGCTTGTAGATTACTATGATCGACTAATTTTTTTTTTTTATAAAAAAATTGATACATATATACGTGGAGACAAGCTTGACCTCGTGAAATCTTGTGAAATCCCAAACTCATATTTAATATACGCTTTTATGAACGTATATGATATGAAATGTGTGTAGTATTAATTGGTTACCAACTATTTATTGATTAATAAAGCAGAAATCTCCCAAAACTATTTCATAGTAAATTTGTTCAAAAGCCGCTCAGTCGGCGGAAAAGTATAAAAAAAATAACTGATCATGAAAGCAAAAGGCATCAAAATTAATCATTGAGCATATGAAGTCAACAATTTCAGACTCGAAGGAGTCAAGATTTACAATTATATAAAAATAAACCCACAATTATTAAGTGAAAGGTTGCATTGATGGTTCATATAAAATCAAGGGCTCAAACCAGAAAATACAAAATATTGCGACAAATAAAATGACAACAAAAAAAGCATGAAAAGTAGAAGTGGGATAGTAAACAATACTTCATATGATCAAATTGAACCCAAAATAAAGAGAATTCAACATAATAAGCTAATAAAATAAATACAATATGGAAGTACACATTAAGCAATATACATCACCCTACTCCATCGCATTCTCCTCTTTCTAGTAGTTACTTCAAAATAGCGATTATCAACATTTTGTAGTGCTAATCAAACGAATGCCTTTAACAATAGAAGCACTCCTATGTGCACAAAAGTAGTGATTTTGTTCTTCACTCGAGGTGAAGTGATAAAAAGTTTGAGTTGTAAGAATGATTCGGTAATGTATACCAGACTTTTTTCACTATGCTTATACCTTACTGAAATTTACGGTATGAGAAATTTTTTACTGTTACGCGTACCGAAAATTTCGATATACCTTAGTTCGGAATGATTTGGTATGGGATTGTTTATATACTATTACTTCTATATATTGAATTTTTGAAATGATTTTAGTATGCTATAATTTATATATACTATTTATCTTAGCATTGTTTCTATATACAATTAACATACCGATAATTTTTTATATACTTTAATTTTTATGATTTCTTCTGCTAATATTTATTCAAGAAATATTTTTATTTTAATTATATTGTTAGATGAAGAGGGAATATATAACTTTAATTTTAAACTATAGGATTTTATATTTAGTTTTTGTTTTAAAATAAAAAATATTACTCCATATTATATTTTCGGTACGGTATGTACTTGTATACCTTACCGAATATTCAATAATTTCTTTATCTTTTCGATACAATATATTTGGTATTTTGATATTTCAACATTTTCCCATCCTTATTTGTGAGCTTTAAATTCATATATTATATATATATATTTTTTTTTTTTAAAAGTAGTGACGTTAAATTATCTTTGTCATAAGAAAAGAGTAAACAAATGAAATTAATTGTAGAGACAAGTAAGATATAATACCATTTATTGACGGGTACACAAATAACTAGTGAAAACATCTCATTTCCAAAAAATGTAGTGCCAAAAATAAGTAATTGTTGATGTATTTGTGGGATGAATTTTAGGTGAAGTATGGGATATAGGAAGGAAAAAAAAAAAAGTGGAGAGTGGGCAAGTGAGTGATGGCAGAAACATTCATGTATATTTTGTGGTGGACAAAAATAAAGGTGAACTGAGGGATATTTGGGTATCTCCAAATATTGCAAATGTGAGGTGATTGAAAGACAAATCGTGACTACAACAAAGTTATTTTATTATTATTTTGTATGTTCATATGTCAAGATGCGACAGTCCTATATATTCAAATCTCATTTATTTCAATTTGAGTGTTATCCATAGTTAAATAGCCAATCTAGAGATAAAAGTTTAAATTGTATTAAGCTCGTAAATCTGGTTCAACTTAGGCTCAAACTCAAGCTCACGAGCCTCTAGAATTGAGAATTATTGTACTTGAGCTCCACACAATTACTCAAGTAGCTCAAGCTCGACTTGGTTAATATCAAATTGATTTCAATTTTTTTTTTTTGAACTGAGCATAAGTAGTTCTGGAGCTGACTTCACTCATGTTTGCAACTAAATATGATATTTTACTGGACCGGGAAGGTTATGGGCTTCCCTTAGCTTCTTGATGGGCTCAGCTCAATTAGACTCATTCTTTGAAACTCTGAATACATATTAAATTTGGGCCGGACTATTCCTTTCGCTCTTAAATGTGTTTCACAATATTTTATATTCTCCTCAATTTTGGATAATCAAAGCAAATTATTAAAATATTTTATTAATAAGTGTGAAGTAACTTTTTATTTTAAATAATAAAATTAATAAATAAGATAGACTAAAAAGGAAAAACAAACTATTGAAATTGGACGAACGGAGTATTAAATTATATTAATCTTATTCTATAAATTGAATACTGGAACAATATTTGTAAATTAGGTATATTTACGGATATACTTGAAAGAATTCATTCATTAGTTTTTTTTTTTATAAAAAAACCCCACATCATTCAGCATTAAATATTTAACAGAGATCATGTTCACCTAATAAAACAAAATATTAAATTAGAATTCTTATACGAAAAATTGGAGCACAATTATCTAATTAGTATATTTGAAAATATATATTTTAAAAAGAATCATTTATAGATAAGGCTGGTAAAGGTAGACCACATATTATACAAGTTTTGACAATATTTATTTATCAATGTTAAAATTGTGGTACAAAATAGCTGACCACGAACATATATCAACAAACATCTGCCCAAAAAAATGTCCCCAACTATTACTCCTTCTGTCCGGTAAAATTGTCCACATATGAGCGAACACGATAACTAAGGTACGTATGTGAGTGATAGTAGATGATAGTGAAATTAATATTTTATTGATTAGTGTGAAAAATTTACTATTTCTAAAAAATTGATTCTAAATGCAGCCACAATTTTACTCCTTATAGCCTCTTTTAAAAGTGTATTACAATTATACCCTTATAATGCATAATTTTAAAATTTGTATTAAAAAAACAAAATTTAAATTTCATAGCCCCCGATCCTCATCGCTATTCCTATTCCTGTAAATAAGTATCGAAACCTTGAAAAACAGTTACAAATGTACAGATTTAGAGATAAATTACTATCTTGTGCAGAAAATTAAAACCTCAATAAAGTATATATCGTTGCTGTTTGGACTCCAACTCTTTCCTCCGGAGATGAAGGAGGTTTATAGTGAGCAAACCATTACAAAATGAGATGGAGGGCTCGTCGTTAATAGGAGGTGCTTGCCTTTTTTTTTTTTTTTTTTGAGAATAGGAGGTGCTTGCCTTTGAAAACCTTATAGTTTATAATTTCTAGCAAAGGATATATATTTTTGCTGTTGTGTTGGACTCTGAAAGGTTTTCTGTTGCTGCTACACCCAATGAGATAGAGAAGACATGGTTTGATATATGTGGTTTTTACTTTTTAGGAGTTTTTTTTTTATTGTGCCTATGAGTTTTGATTTTTATCTCTTTATTTAAAATCTTAAATTAAGTTATAAGGATAAAATTGTAATGTTAATTTAAAAGGGGCTACATTAAGTAAAAATGTGGCTGTGTTTAGAATTACCCTTTTAGAAAAATGGACTAATATTGTGGGATAGACGAAAAATGAAATGTGGACAATTTACTCGGAACAGAGGGAGTATTAGGTAAAAATGTGGGGAGAACTTTTAATAATATTTTATTGTATTGATCAACTATGAAAAATAATTTAATGTTTCTCGACTATTGAATTATATCATAACTTTTGATTTTTTCATTTAAATATACCTTTCGCTATGAAAAATACTACAATGTTTCTCCGTCACTAAATTATATCATAATGCTTTATTCTGTCAACTAAAAATACATTTGGTTACTAACGGTGTTAAAATTTTGATGAGTCAACCGTTAAATGTCTGATTCTGTCATGTGTATGTCACGTACGAGTAACATATGATTTAACAAAACTTTATCATTATAAGAGTATTTTTAATTGACTGAATCATACATTAAAAATAATTCAGGAACGGAGAAATATTAGAAAATTTCTCATAGTAGAGAGTGCTTTTAATTGATATATGATTCAATTATAGAGAAATGTAGTAGCATTTTTTTTTATAATTGATGACTTATACAATCGTGTATAATTGATGGTAGTTTTTCCTAGAAGTATATGTGATATCTTAGTTCCACCTTTAGGATCCACTACTATTCAACTATTAATTTTAATATTGAACATCATTATGGAATATATAGGACTTGATCCAACTTAAAAATGTTTAACTATCAAATCTATTCTAAACTAATTTTAAAATATGAAATTTATTTCAAAGTGAGATGACGAGAAGTTCTGGAATCAGAGACGGATCTACTGAAATTTATAGTATTGTGATTCGAAATTTTCTGGACTAGCCCCCCTCGTAAAGAAGAAAAAATAGATGAAAATAAGAAAAAATATGATACAAAGGGATTGAAGTCGAGTGGAGGCCAATAAAAAATTTTTTAGCCCCCCTCACAAATATTTTCTGGATCCGTCACTCAATGTCTGGATTATGTAATTATATTGAGCAAGACAACGAGAAATTATTATACATTTTTCTTTGCCTCATATAAAATGAGCCCAAACTAACCCCTGGGTTGAAAATGATATTTTACACATTGATCACGTTGTTTGAATGCTCAAAATAACTCAATTTTATTTATGCATGCCATTAATTTTTATTTCTAAATTTTCAATAGTTTGTCATGTCTATATCCTTGCCCTCTCTATTTCGCAGGCCAACCCAGGCTACTTCAAGTTTCGTGATTCACATTTTTTATCTTTCAAGTATTACTAGTGGCTTCTAATTAAATCACTATCTAGCCCATCCAATGCACATTATGTTATGTACTCCCCCCTCAATTCCGAGTCATTAATCCCACTTTGACTACGATAACCAATATTTGTAAGTGTGGTGAAATTAATATTTTATTAATGTGTAGAGAATAATTTTTATTTAGGAAATGTGACTAATGTTACGAGATAGACGAAAATGGAAAATAAGACTAATCTAACATGACGAAGGAAGTATTTGTTACCATAAAAAAAATAATTATATGTTATTTTAAATTATATTTATTATTGAATATGATAATAAAATTCTGTAAAATAAATAATTATAATTATTATATTGGATCATCTTTTGTCATCGAAAGAAATTTTATTAACATAAACTAAAATGTATCTTTATAATTTTCTAACTATAATAATTTTAACAAATTGGGTTAGATTATAGATACACTTTGCAATATATTTAAACAAGCTTCTCAATAATCTCAATTTTCAAGCAATCATTGAAATTTCTTTACACTTTCTCATTAGTATTTAAATTTTTTCTTAATCTTTTTTTTTTTATCTAAACTCGTAATTAATATTGTTATATTATACTCACTAGATTTACACCCGCGCGATGCGCTTATTAAATATATAATAATATCTTATTTAATAATATTAAGATATAATTAACAAAGTTATATATCTTAGTATTTTCTAGAAAATTATATATATATATATATATATATATATATATATATATATATATATGTAATTTTTATTCATAAATATTATATTTAATATATTATAATATAAACTATTTTCTATATTATATGTAACACCCCAAGCTTAATTAAGCTTGTAATGCTAGATTTATTTAATAAAGTGAATTTATGTAATTCTAGAGTATTCGAAATTGTATTAATTTTGATTTGGATAATTCAATCTTGATAATTGAGTTTGGTTAATTATATCGTTAATTGGAGGAATTATCAAGGTTCGATGATGAAATTATACGAGAATGAATTCATGAAAATTGTAAAGTTCATGAAATGGATTGTTATATTATAAGGTGGAAATTATCATGAATTATGAATTATCTTATGAAATTATATTGGTTATGATCATACCTAGATTAATATATTATGCTATTGTATATTATATGATGGAGGAGAGAATATATATATAGGGTGAAGATTATAGTATAAGCTTTTCCACCATAGTCTATAACCTAGAGAGAGAGAGAGAATCAAACACTCCCAAACCACCCCCCAAACCCGTCACCTTCCCGACGATTTTTCGGCCACCGCCGACCATCCCCGGACCAGCCGACGCCACTATCTAAAAGCTCTCGTTCCCAGCTTCATTTCAAGCACAAGTGGGCACCGTGAAGTGGAGAGACGACCGAGATATCCTAGAGAGAAGGTGAGGTGGGTCTCAAGACTCGATTTAAAAATTTGGGAGTTAAATCTTGTTTTTCCGGCTTGAATTCGGTTTTTGACGTTTGAATCGTATTCCTCATGATGTAGAGATCATTCGGATAGCCTGAGAGTGGATTTTGACCGCCGGAATCACGCCGCCGCCGTTCCTTTTTCCTTTTTCCGGTGAGCTCATGTACCCCTCCATTTTCGTGTTTTCGAAGTTTGGACATGATATTCGTGTTCCTTGTAGTCTGAGGAGTCTAGATATGTAATTGCATGCGTGATCGGACGGACGGAGTGGCCAGAATCGAGAGTTGCAGGTCCACCGCGCGAATGGCCGGAGAAGACGGTCCATTTCGACCGAGATGGACCTCATCTCGGTCGACACGGACATGTCGATCAAGATATCCCTTTTCGGTCGAAATGGGAGTCAGTTCGGTCGAGACGAAGGCCTACTCCGAAATGGCTAGCATTGGTCGAGCTGAGCATATCGACCGACATGAAGAGTATATTGGTCGATACGGCATCTCGACCGAGATGGATGTGTCTCGGTTGAGACAGACATCTCGACCGAGATGATTCTGTCTCGGTCGAGACAAAGGGTGTTTGACATCCAGTTTTGCACTTTCGTTCCTTTTCCGAATTCTTGTCAAACCTTATTCGATTCCTGAGTTTATGTTATCATCTTAGAAGCATGATAAGTTATACTAGTATTGTCTTGTCCTAGATCATCCGTACTAACCCGAGTGTCCCTGATTAAATGTAGGAGTTTGAAAGCAAGGATCAGTTGAGCTCTCACTAGCAAGGAAGCATCTATACTTAAAGCCAAAAACAAGGTGGGAAACTATTTCAGTAAAATCAAAATGCGTGTTTTCCTTTTCAAAAATGGGTTAAAAATGTTTTGATTCAAATTGAGACTGCTATGCATGTTTTGTGCTATTATATCTGTCCTCTGTCGATTCCCATCGGCAGAGAGTATAACTAATGAGTTTAGAACCAGGTTCCCATAACTGCGCTAGAACTCATTTAGTGAACAGGGTTGGAAGCCCCTTTGATATTGATTTGGGTGAACTTTCCCCATGTATTTGTTGGAATGAGGCGGAGTATCCTCCAGTGTTTGGATCCGGTGATTATTATTAAAACGATCGGGTCTCAAAATGGATTTCTGAGACTAGTGCACTTAGATGACAGAAGGTTGAGTGTGCTTACATTCCTAACTGATCATCGTAACTTGAAAGCCGACCAACTTCCAGTTACAACACTGAAACAGATATGATAACATGTAAATAGCACGTGCAAAATAAAATGTTTTGGATAGCATGGTTCTTTTCAACAAAACCCCGTGTCTATCCGTGTGAGTTGCATAGCATTTCTCCTATATATAAAATGTGTGTTTTTGGGCATGTTTCTCATTGGGTACATTAGTACTCAGCCCCTCATATTATTTCTAAAATACGCAGGTTGAGCAGCAAGGATGGACGAGCAGGGGTGTAAACAGGCGAAGTAAAGAATTTTAAAGAACTCATAGATCCTGAGATATGCATCTTCATATGCATATCTCCATCACGCTACACACACGCTGCTACACTCTCTGACTTACCCTTCCCACCTTTTGACATGCTGAATGTGTAAATCTCTGTTTTATTTAACTTATGACTCGAAGTACAATTACTTTTATTTTGGAATCTCTTTATTATTATTTAAATCTTCCGCTTATTTATTTATCTGATTAAAGAAGTATTTGACAAAACCTGAAACATCAATGTAACGCGACCCCAAATTGGGAAGGTCAGTTGGGGGCGTTACATTATATGTCAAACTATATATATAAATTAATAAATATAAAAAAAAGTAAATCCAACACAAAGTATATGAGATTTTATTTAAATATTATCACATAAAATACATTATATTTATATTATTAAAAAATAGTAAATATAATTAATTTGTGAAATGTGATATTTTAATGAAAAAGTGAAAAATATAATTTTGTTATATTGTTAATTATATTTCAATGTCATAATAGAATAAATAATAAAAATCAAAATCAATTTATATTATTGATAGAACAGTTAATAAGCCACTAATCTCCTTTAAGGTATTATAGAGATATTGATATAGATCTAAATTTACAAATATTTTATGCGCATAACAAATATATAATGTCTTATTTTATAATTTTAAGATATAACTAAAGAAGTTATATGTCTTAAAAAAATTAGCGATTCTTTTTAAATATATTTAATATTTATTTATCAATATTACATTTAATAATTTATATTATACATGAAACTATATATGTATATAATAAAAATAAAAAGAAAGTATGTCAAATACATAATCTATAACATTTGATTCAAATATTAGTCCATAAAAGATTATATTTGTATTATTTAAAAAGTAGTAAATATAATAAATTTGAGATAATACTTTAAAGAAAAAGTGTTAAATATAATTTTATTATATTTTAATTATTTAATGTATATTTATATTAGAATAAAATAAATAAAATAAGAATTAATATAAATTTTTTAGCGAGAACATTGTTTTAAATTACTTTATTTTAATATATTTATAGATTAGTATTAATTAAGCAATAATTAATGAAATAATAATATATTTAAAAGATAAAATTGTAAAAACTTTTCTCCCTTTTTTTTTTAATAACAACTTCTCTCCTTTAGTATATATATATAGATAATCATCGTTCGCGTCGCTTGCTCGCGGGGTTTTGCCAATCATCTATTATCACTCTAATACACTTTATTTTTAATTGTAATAATTAGAAATAAAAAATCTAAAAGTAAAGGTGAAATAAATTTGTTGACAAAAGCTGGAGGAAATATTGCAATAAGAATAAATTATCCAATGAGACATTGGATATATTAGAGCATTAATTTAAGATAGATATTTTTTCAGATTAAATAATAAATAAAATACATTGAGATATATGTAATTTGACATATGATTAAATTTATAGATAAATATTATAAAATCCCTTCCGTAAATAGTGGTAATATCTTGATTTATAGAGTAGAATAGGTTAGATTAATTTCTAATATATTAATTAATCTCCTAATTATTTATGTTTGATCACAGTCAAATATTTTAAATAATTAAGTGGTTATATATATCCTTGCTGATAATTAAAGTTCTTCAAGTCCGTTCGTAGAAATCAAGCAATTGTTGGAGGTAAGTTTCAATCTTATTTCCGCTGCAATACAATTTAATATTTAAATCATTGAAGTATGTTTTACATTTGGTATCAGAGCTAGGCTATAATCTGCCTTGTTTTGTTTCTACGATTTTGGAGAAATTATGATGATATATGTTTTCTCTCCGGTTTAACTCTGTGATATTCCTTGCGGTGATTTATGTTTTTCACGAGCTTTCGTTTTTCTCATGATTATTGTCATGTTCATGTGGAATCTTTTTCCCCAATCCTTATTGTTGTTATAATTTTCTTGCATGCGAATTTGTATTTCTCTCGTTCGGTGATTGTCGCAAGCGTGAATTCATATGCTTTATAGTTGGTCTCTTAATTGCCGTGAGTTTTGCATTCAGTAAAGAGATTTTTTCAAATCTCTGAAATATATCAAATCTACTTTTAAGATTTATTTAAAACTTTATGTGAAGTGACGTTGCTTTATGATTTGTAAATTTTATTCTCCTCGCCTGCGACCTTACGGAGTTGATTATTTATTATCTCCTTTCGGTATTTTGGAGAATAAGGATGTATCAGTTTTGATTTGTAATTTAACACTAGCAATTTTGATCTTGGGATTGCAGTAAAAAATCCTAAATTTTATGGATGTTATATGATAAATATGATTTTGATTGAGAAGAGAATAGCCACAACATCCTTAATCAATTAAAATCATATTTTCGGACTTATCACATTAGGTAATAACCTTAAATTGTGATTAATCGTGTTGAATGCGATAAATTTTATCACACAGGAACTTTTATTACATTTTTTATTGATTAATTAGGACATAATATTAAATCATTTTTCTAATTTACCCACAGGGATTAGAAAAGAATATTTGATTCAATAGTTTTGTCATAAAGTTTGTTTTTAAATCCTATTGAATTAAAGCTTTAGCTCACAGACAAGTTTTATGTCTTTGGATTTATGATTGACATGTTTTACATTTGGTGTAATGTGTTATGTAGAATTGTATAATTCATTTATTGATATGAGTATGTTTTTTTGCAGTACTTGTTAATTTCTCCGATATGAAATTTGATATTCCTGAGCTCAATGAGGACAATTATAAGATTTGGTAGGAAAGAATTCTTCTTCATTTGGGTTGGCTGGACATTGATTATGTTATCAGGAAAGATGAACCGACTGTTATTACTGAAAACAACACCCCTGATGAAGTTGATCTTTATGTAAAATGGGAGCAATCTAATCGGCTCTGCGTAATGTTCATAAAGACACAAATATTAGTTGGGATTAGGTGTTCCATTGAGCAGTATGATAATGTCCAAAAGTTGTTGAAGGCTATTGATGAGCAATTTGTGTCATCTGATAAAGCCTTGGCAAGCACACTGATCAGGCAATTTTCTTCCTTAAAGCACAATGGAATTAGGGGTGTGAGTAAGCATATCATGCGCATGCGGGGATATAGCTGCTCAGCTGAAAGTGTTGGAAGTTCAGATGCCGGACTCTTTCTTGGTTCACTTTATACTGAATACTCTGCCTCCTCAATATGCTCTTTTTAGGATCTCCTATAACACACATAAGGATAAATGGTCAATTAATGAGTTGATAACCATGTGTGTTTAGAAGGAGGGGTATTTGACTATGGAGGAGGGTGAGAAAATGAATTTGGCTACTGCACCAGAAAAGAAAAGACATTTTCAGGCCAAAGACAAGGGAAAGGATAAAATTCCTCCCCATAAGGACATTAAAAAAGACATTAAGTGTTTCTTTTGCCATAAGAAAGGGCATAAAAAAAATGTCTTAAGTTCATGAAGTGGCTTGAAAAGAAAGGTACTCAATTTTCCTTTGTCTGTTATGAATCTAATATGGTTGATGTTAATCATAACACATGGTGGATTGATTCTGGTTCTTCAATTTATGTAACCAACTCCCTGCAGGGATTGCAAAACCTGCGGAAACCATTGGGAAGTGAACAAAAGATCTTTTCAAGAAATAAGATGCCCTCACATGTGGAAGCAGTGGGGACTTGCACGCTGGTTTTAAGCAGTGGTTTCATTTTGGTTTTGGAAACGACCTTTTATATTCCTAATTTTGCTAGGAATTTAATTTCAGTTTCTAGACTGGTATCTTTGGGATATTCCTTTAACTTTTCAGACTCTTGTTTAAGTTTATCACATGGATCTAATGTTATTGGCTATGGTACCTTGTATGATGGTCTTTTTCGTTTGGATTTACAAAATGATAACAATTACACTGCTAAGTCTTGGTACAAAAAGATGTGTTATGAATGCAAATTCCTCAAAATTGTGGCATCGGAGATTTGACCATATCTCAATTTAAAGAATTAAGAGATTAATAAATGATGGAGTGCTTAATACTCTTGACTTCTCTGATTTTGAAACTTGTGTAGACTGCATTAAGGGTAAGCAGACTAACAAGTCAAAGAAAGGTGCCAAAAGGAGTTCTGAAATATTGAAAATAATTCATACTGACATTTGTAGTTATAATATGGATACACACCGTGATAAATACTTTATCACCTTTATTGATGATTACTCACGCTACACGTATCTCTACATACATGTATTTCAACAATAAGTATCAAACACTTGATTCTTTTAAATTTTTTAAAGCTAAGGTAGAGAAACAATGCGGAAAGCAAATTAAAATTGTGAGATCGGATAGAGGTGGAGAGTACTACGGTAGATTCACTAAAAATGGACCAGCACCTGGTCCGTTTGTAAAGTTTCTTTAGGAAAATGGAATTGTTGCCCAATATACTATGCCTGGTTCTCCAGACCAGACCGACATAGTTGAACGAAGAAACTGGGCATTATTAGATATGGTGAGATGTATGCTAGTTAGCTCCGAACTTCCAAAGTTTTTATGTACTGAGGCTCTTAAAACGTCAGTGTATATACTGAACCGGGTTCCAACAAAAATAGTCTCAAAGACTCCATTTGAATTGTATAAGGGTTGGAAATCGACTCCATTTGAATTGTATAAGGGTTGGAAACCGAGTTTACATCATATACACTTTTGGGGATATCTGATAAGCTCGTAATTTGACTCAGTTATCTATATTACTTTCTAATATTTTATTTAGTTTTATTGAGTTTATTTACATATTTTGAGCATGAGTATATTTTAGAGGGTGTTATGCTTGTCATGGTGTGTTTTTACAGGTTTTAGACCAAAAATATTAGAAACCCATACCGAAAGCAGATGATGTTCAAAGAAATGGTCACGACTTCTTCCACGTATGGAATCTGAGCTAATGGGTCATGGAAATAGAAACATATTTGAATTAGCTTTCAAATGCAACTAGAATCTGGTCAAACAGAGTTTGGGAGCAAAATTTATGGTCAAAACCGTAAGATTGCGCAGAAGGGTCGAAAGGGGCAAAAATATGGCTAAGTTTGGAAAAGTGTGAAAATTGGAGGTCTCTGTTTCGACTGACGTGAAGCCCACATCAACCGGCGTAGAAGATTCGCGTCAATCTACGCAGACCCCCTATCGACCAACGCGGACCTAGAAAAAGGAGAATTCGTGATTTAATTGGTTAAATCTAATTTTTGGCCCTAGATCCCTTTATATACACTTCTACCTCTTTATATACCCATATAGCTCGAGTTTATTGAGGATAATTCAATCATTATTCAACCAATTTTTAATTATTGTTCAAGTTTTTGAGAGTTTTGTAGTGTTGGAGACTCGTACAACCGTTATTTTTTCTTGTAAGTTTTTATTATGCAATTTAATAAGATGTTTATTGTGTTTCTGTCCATCAAGAGTGGCTAGAAACCCTAGCAGGTTATAGGACTATGTATAATTAATAATGTTTGCATGTTAGATTAATTAACTCAAATTGCATGGTTTCTATTCCTGATTTAATTGATAGAATTTAGAATTGATGATGGATCGAGAGATGAAATTGATTCTATATTCATAGTTGTTAATTGAAAGACCGGAGAAAATTAATAATAGGAAGATGAATTGAATATAATTGGTCTTTAGTCTCAAAAGGAAGACAATTAATTATAGGGAATTAAATATGTGTTTATTGAGGTTGATTATTATTGTGTTCTTGAGGCCAACAAAGCATATACAGTCACATGATAGTAACCTAAGTTAAAATTGCCCAACCAAGGAATTTTAATACTTTATTTGATTTCCCACCTTTGTAGAGTTGATTGACTTGACATGTATTCTGATTAATTATTTGCCCTAAAATCTGTGTCCTTTAATTTGCTTTTAAAACCATTTAAAATTCAGTTTTGTTATCTTTATTTTCCAAAATTAAAACCAAATTTTCTATTTACTCAAATAATATATCTTAAAATTGTGGTTAGTATGTTGGATGATTTCGTTATACTATTCCTCTGGGTTCGACTACCTTTGGGTATCTTATAAATTTATTTGTCATTGTATTTGCAATTAATCTACGAATTTGCAGTGATCAATGTCCGTCTGAAGTAAGAGTTTATAATCCTCAGGGAAAGAAGTTGGACCCAAGGACTATAAGTGGGTATTTCGTTGGATATGCCAAAAGGTTTAAGGGATGCAGATTTTACTGTCCATCTCATAGCACTAGATTTGTGGAATCAAGAAATGCAAATTTTCTTGAAAATGACTCGATCCGTGAGAGCGATCAATGTTCAGATATGGGTCTGGATAAAGATCATTCAAACTCTTCATATCACAGTTTAAGTAATCAAGTGGTGGTTGTCACTAATGCACCTAGAAATGAAATTCAGGTACAACAACAAACTATGGATATTCCACAAGATGTTGAACCTAATCAAGTAGATCATGAAGAAGCACCTGATTTTGTTGTTCAGGAGGAGAATGTTGATCAAAATCATGAATCTATTGATCAGCCAAATGAACAACTAAATTATGATAATGGTGATCAAGTGTTAAGGAGATTTACTAGGACTAAAAGGTCGGCAATTTCAAGTGACTATGTTGTGTATCTTCAAGAAGGTGACTACAATGTTGGAGCTAAGAATGATCCTGAGACGTTTTCACAGGTCATGAGTTCTAAGGAATCTGACTTATGGTATAATGCTATGCAAGAGGAGATGGATTCCATGGTATTAAATAAAATATGGGATCTCGTCGAGTTGTCTTTGCCTGATGGTGTTAAAGTCATTGGTTGTAAATGGGTCTTCAAAACAAAGAAAGACTCAAAAGGCAACATCGAGATATATAAAGCAAGACTTGTTGCCAAGGGATTCACTCAACGAGAAGGAACCAATTATACAGAGACTTTTTCTCTTGTATCTAAGAAAGATTCATTTCGCATAATCATGACATTGGTAGCACATTGTGATTTTGATTTGTATCAAATGGATGTGAAAATGGCTTTCCTAAATGGTGATCTAGAGGAGGTTGTTTATATGAAACAACCATAAGGATTTACCTCTAGTAAAGGTGATCAATTAGTTTGCAAGATTAATAAGTCTATATATGGACTGAAACAAGGCTCCCGTCAGTGGTATACTAAATTTAATGAGGTGATCTCTTTTTTTGGTTTTGAAGATAATATCATGGATGAATGTATATACCAGAAGGTTAGTGAGAGTCATATTTATTTTTTTAGTTCTGTATGTGGATGATATATTGCTTGCTACTAATGATATGGGGTTGCTATATGAGGTGAAATAATTTCTTTCGAAGAATTTTGATATGAAGGATATAGGTGAGACATCTTATGTCATTGGCATTAAGATCCATATAGATAGATCTCGAGGCATTCTGGGTTTGTCTCAAGAGACCTATATCAACAAAGTTCTTGAGAGATTTCGTATGCAGAATTGTTCACCAAGTGTAGCACCAATTGTGAAGGGTGATACATTCAGTTTGGAACAATGTCCTAAAAATAATTTTGAGCGGGAACAAATGAAGAACATTCTGTATGCTTCAGTTGTCGAGAGCATCATGTATGCTCAAGTCTGTACTAGACCCAATATTGCATTTGTTGTTGGAATGTTAGGAAGATATCAGAGTAATCCAGGTCTTGACCACTGGAGAGCTGCAAAAAAGGTATTAAGATACCTTTAAGGAACGAAGGATTACATGCTCATGTATAAGAAATCTGATAATTTGAGAGTAGTTTTTTTTTAATTCAGATTCAGACTTTGTTGGCAGCATTGATTCATGAAAATCAACCTCTGGTTATATTTTCATGCTTGTCGGTGATGTTGTTTCTTGGAGAAGTGTGAAGCACACTTTGACTGCTATTTTCACTATGGAGGCGGAATTTGTCAAGTGATTTGAAGCTACCTGCCATGGTGCATGGTTGAAGAGTTTCATATCAAGGCTTAGAATTGTGGATTGAATTTCTAAGCCATTAAGATTGTACTGTGACAATTCAGCTGCAGTGTTTCCGACTAATAATAATAAAAGCAGGAGTCGAAGTAAGCACATCGACATCAAGTACTTAGCCATAAGAGAACGTATTAAAGAAAAGAAAATGGTCATTGAATACGTTAACACTGAATTGATGATAGTTGGTCTTTTAAGTTTTAACTAAAGGCATGCCACTAAAGAAGTTAAGGATCATGTAGTACAAATGGAACTGGGTCCCATAATGTAATTTCAGTTTGATGTACCTTTGTTACATTATTTATGAAACTCTTATTCAATTGATTTTTCTCATTTTGGTTTTGTACAATTATGTTATTTGAGAAATATCTTGTTGGTTTGGAACTTGAATAAACATGAGTTTATTCATTAAAGTTATGGAGTGGTTTTGGAAAATAAAGCATATTGTAATACATGGAAGATAATACTCATTTTTAGAGGACATGTCGCCATGATTCATGTGTTTTGTTTCTCATTGTTTGATATTATAGTGATATGTTAACCAAGTGAGAGAATGTTAGGATAATTTCTAATATATTAATTAATCTCCTAATTATTTATATTTGATCATAGTCAAATATTTTAAATAATTAAGTGGTTATACATATCCCTATTTTAAGGGGCCACTAATTTTGAAACTGACGTGACTTCTTTGATGGGAGAAGTTATCAAGATATACTTATAAATAATTCAGTTTTCATCATACGGACCACTGCAATTTCCTTTCATTCAGTCTGATACACCATTGATGTAGAGAAGGGAAAACTACAGAAGACATGCTGATAATTAAAGTTCTTCAAGTCCGTTCGTAGAAATCAAGTAATGGTTGGAGATATGTCTCGATCTTATTTCCGTTGCAACACGATTTAATATTTAAATCATTGAGTTATGTTTTACAGAATATAAATAATACTCGTGTATATTTGTGGCGAAAAAGCTCGATTATTCCACCTACTCTCTCTCAACTCAAACCACGCAATCTCTAATTTTTGATGATCCAATTGTGATAAAAGTTTTGATACATATATACATGACTGAAGTAGAAAAATAACAAGGAAAAGAAATTATATTAAACAAATATCATTTAGAGTTTTGGAAATCAAAAGTTAAAAAGAGGTTGATAAAAGAAATGTTGGAAAGATCGAGTATTTGGCCGAGATTAGAGATCAGAGCATACAAGAAAAGGACCTAATCAAATCAATCAATTAGAATAGGAAATTATTCCCTTTCTTTCCTTTCCTTATGTATTTCTTCATATCTCTATAAGAGAATGGTCTTGTACTAGTTTAGACATTCAGAAATAAACAGAAACCCTTTCTCCCAAATTCATTATGTCTTCTCTTTCGTTCTCCATGATCAATACCATGTTTAACATGGTATCAGAGTAGTTTCATATGCGGAAGTTTTCTTGGTAGAGCCTTTCTGTGCAAGGGAGCCAATGGGGTATCGGGAATTTCTCCCAACCCTTTCTGGAGAGTATCTCCTAGCTGAAATTCCTCGGGTGCTCCGAGGAGGTAGAACATACTGCCTTTCTGAGGAATTATTAACTGTACTTTCCTGTTCGGGATGGTGATCATCTTCAGTGGATATCGGCGACGATGACAATCTTGGAGATGGAATTGGACTATGAACTTGATCATTTGCTACTGGAACCGGATCAGTAGGCGAGTGCTCGTCTGGGGAAACTACTATCGGAGAATCTTGGAGTAGAAGCCAGCTTAAGGAGTTAATGTTATTATTGTGGGTATTCTCACAAGGTTCACTCTCCCCCTGACGAGGAAGGTGGCGAAGATAGTAGAACTCATGTTCAAAGAAGGTGCAGTGATTGGTGGTGGTAATTTTCTGGGTTTTGGGGTTAAATCACCGATATCCCTTTTGGTTAATGCCATAGCTTACAAATACACATTTCTCAGCACAGGGTTCAAATTTAGTGCGGTCGTGTTTAGGAATATGGATAAGTACAGAGCAACCAAAGATACGTGGCAGAAGGGTGAGGGAGGATGGTATTTCTGTGACTGAGAATAAGTATTGGAGTGGTGTTTGTAACTGGAGAATTTTTGTGGGTAGTCGATTTAAGAGATAGACAAGAGGTGTATATGATTCATCCACCAGGATTTGAACATGAGTTTGGTGAGAACGAAGTTTGCCGGCTAAGAAAAACCTTGTATGGGCTCAAGCAATCTCCTATGGCACGGTTTGGACGGTTCACTTTTGTGATGAAAAAGTACGAATATCAACAGAGCAATGCCGATCATACTCTATTCATAAAAAGGCGAGAGGAGCTCATCACGTGCCTTATCATCTATGTAGATGACATGATTCTGACTGGAAATGATTATGAAGAGATTGCTATCTTGAAAACAAACTTGTTCAAAGAGTTCGAGATGAAAGATTTAGGACACCTTAAATACTTCCTTGGTATTGAAGTTCTCCGTTCTCAACAGGGGATTTTCATTACCCAAAAGAAGTATACTTTGGATCTTGTTACTGAGGCAGGGTTACTTGACTGCAAACCTGCAACAACACCCATGGCCGTAAATCATGGACTTCAGATCGTTGATGATGCTTAGCTAGCCGACAGGGGGAGATATCAGCGTCTTGTGGGAAGACTTATATACCTTTCCCATACAAGACCTGATATCTCATATGCAGTTGGTGTAGTAAGCCAGTTTATGCATTGACCACAGACTGAGCATTTGAAGCCTGCATTAAGGATTGTTAGATATCTGAAAAGCACATTTAACTATGGAGTACTCTTCAAGAAAATGGGACACTTGGAAGTCGAGACATACACCGATGCAGATTGGGCTGGCAACCCAGTGGATAGAAGGTCCACGGCGGGGTACTTTGCCTTTGTTGGGGAAAATTTAGTGTCATGGAGAAGTAAAAAGCAAAAGGTTGTGGCTTTATCAAGTGCTGAGGTCGAGTTTCGAGGAATCAAGAGTGGTCTAAAGGAGATTCTTTGGCTTAGGAGGTTAATGATCGAGTTAGGACTATACTCGGGGAAAACGTATCGACTGTTTTGTGACAACAAGGCAGCCATCAGTATTTTCGAGAATCCTGTTCAGCATGATAGGACCAAGCACGTTGAAGTTGATAGACACTTTATCAAGGAGAAGATAGAAGACGGTATTGTTGCTATCTTCCATTTGTGGGATCAAAAGATCAACTTGCCGATATTCTGACCAAGGCAGTGGATTCCAGGAGTTTTGTACAAGTCCTCAGCAAGTTACGTATCGGAAACCCCGTTACTTAACTTGAGGGAGAGTGTTGGAAAGATCGAGTATTTGGCCGAGATTAGAGATCAGAGCATACAAGGAAAGGACCTAATCAAATCAATCAATTAGAATAGGAAATTATTCCCTTTCTTTCCTTTCCTTGTGTATTTCTTCATATCTCTATATAAGAGAATGGTCTTGTACTAGTTTAGACATTCAGAAATAAACAGAAACCCTTTCTCCCAAATTCATTATGTCCTCTCTTTGGTTCTCCATGCATGATCAATACCATGTTTAACAAGAAAGTATTAAAATTTCCTAGTGAGAGAAACGAGGAGAACAACGTGCTTGGCGAGGGTTTGGGAGAAATAATGCTGAATAAGAAGCGCATATCTGCGAAACAACTCATCCATAATTAATTCAGACCCGAAATGTGACTCCAGCATGGGTTCAGCAACAGCTCTGATAAAGTTGGCCGCTGCTTTGCTCCTTCCGGCGCACGCCTCCCAGATTTCGGCGGCGACGGGAGGAGCTCCGTCCCAGCCGATATCGAAGCTCTGTAGGTGGCTGATGGTGAAGGAACCTTCTTCTTCTGTTACATTTCTTACTTCTTCTGGGGATGCAGCGTAGTACGGAATGTTGAATGACTCCATCTTCTCTTCCACCGCTTCGTTCTATATATACCGCACATCTCATTATCAACATCGAAGAACTTGATTTTCCTTAAGTTCAAGTTTTAGCCTATTATAATACGCCGATATTTTATCAAAAAATAAATGAAAATACCTCTTTGGCAATACTCATGAGTGCTTCAGCTAGTAGCTCCCACTGGTGGCTGGCCTCTTCAGCCCAAGAATCCGGTGAGTTTCGGCCCATAAACAAGAGCAACATCGTCCCCCCTGCCACCACCTCCTCCCCTCTCGATCTCAGAAACGCCCAAAAATCTTTCTCAAACTGTGACTGGTACGCTTTCACCACCTCCTCAGAGCTCGTCTTGGATATGTAAATCTTCCCTCCGTTACCAGCAGTCAGTGGCACCTTTGAAAGCCAATGGAGACTAGTGGAAGAGTGAACGAAATGCAAAGTCTTTGAAGAATAGAGCCTGCCATGGAAGGTTCCAGGCATGGCGGATACGAAGCATCTATCAGATCCAATTCCACTCTCCTTTCTGAGGTTGCTGTAGAATTCCGGCAAGTAGGTGAAAACTTGGTTGAAATCGTTGGATGGGAGATCGTTGAGCGAGACTCTGAGCTCCGGCACGGGGAGGCCGGCGGCGCAACAGGCGTGGCAAACATTGTTTATAATCTGAGAGATGGCAAGAAAAGTGTTGGGGCCAGAAGAACAGCCGAGATCAGCAATGCCCATGCTGCTTGGGACAGTGTTCTTCAACGACTCCGCCACTGCTTCCTTCAAGATTGTTTCTCCCAATGAGATTATCCGCCTCTGCAGACTCATATTAATAAATAAATAAATCTGCATGCATCATCTATCTTCTGTTACTAATGTTTATGGATTTCAGATAATAAATATGGCTTACTTACTTGGAATGTAGAGTTTTTGGCGTAGCTGGCTTCTGTTTCTCCTTTGTTCATGTGAAGCATCTTCGTTCCTTCCATTTCTTATTTTCTATGCTTTCAGAAACTGCTGCATGCATGAGCATGAGCATGAGTATATTTATAGGCAACCTTGAGCCAGGCAAATTGTTATAATATTAGATAAAATCATTGGTGGATCCACGAATTTTTGATAGGGGTTGGATTATAGAGTTGAGTTAAATTGAAAAATTATTTTGACTCTTCTTTATTTTCAATTCCTCATACGATATTTTTCATCATCTTCGGCCAAATTTTCTTCTTGGTAGCTTCTTAGAGAAAAGATCTAATTCATAAAAATCGAATCACTATATTATAAAATTAGAAAAAATAATTGGGGTAAGAGGGCTGGAGCCCCTTACATACACATGGGTAAGATTAGATCTCGTATTAATATATTATACTTCCTCTATCTCAATATATTAATCTCACTTTCCTTTTTGGTTTGTCATATTTATTAGTCTCATTTTCAAAAATGACAAACTTTTTCACACTTACCAATAAAATAAAAATTCCACTACACTCACACACATTGGTTACTGTGTCCTTTCACTTTGGGATTATTAATTTGGGACGAAGAGAGTATATGTTTTGTCGATGTTTAAAGTATTAAATTTTCGACTTGATATTCAAAGTAAGGGTAAAATATATCATTCATGCTTAATTATTTAAAATTGTCCATAACTCAGCATGTAAGTGATTGGTACATGATACAATAAGAATATATTAATGCATTCTATTTATTAAAAGAAAAATAAAGCCCAATTTAGATTTTCGACTACAGTTTTTCTTTTTCTTGGTGAAGTTGAGGATTAGTCACATTAATATATTCTTAGAATTATAAATGAAAGTTTATTCGAGTTTGTTTACAGCTTTGATTTCTTCCTTAGAGATTAAGTATATTTTTGCTTGATCTTAGCTTCAGTTTTTAGTTTATTACAGTTAAATAAATTCTATACAAGGATTACATTTAGTAATACACTAAAAATTTAAAGCTAAAGTCAGTTTTGACACATCAAAACATCAAGTAAGGGATAAACTGAAACTCAATTTCTAACATAAACCGAACTTGAGCATCATAGTTTCGACTCATGAGATCGTGAGCAAACTCGTTAACTAAAATTAATAAGAAATATAAAATAATTAATTTTTTCAAAGTAGTTTTTATATGATTTAAAAGTAACAATAATGATAATATCTTTCTAGTATTGAGAGAAATTTGAATTTGAGCATGAATATAATATTAATTTTGGAATAAATAATATTATCTTTTAAAATAATAATGAATATTTTAAAAATATATAAATTTAGAAAGTTCGTTCAGGCTCAACTAAGATTCAATGAAGTTCATCAACTTCAAAGTATTCGATAAAAAAACTTGAAACTTGACTCGAAACTAATCAAGTCAAAATTGATCACGACACTACTCAACTCGACTTGGTTCGCTTACACCCCCAAAGTATTCCCAAATTGCCGATTCTATAGTAGCAGATCAAATCTTTTGTTCCATAATGTTGTTCTACTGTCTCTATTACTAATTTTTATAATTATTATTACGAAAGTGAAAATCAAGTATAATAAAATATACTTTAATTGATTTTATTAAGAGCAAAAATAAAAACTTTATAAAAACACAAATTATGGTTATGAATTAATCAATCTTTATAGTCAAATTTTAGTTAAACATTAAAAATTAATTACTAAAAATGTTATATAACCTATTTGATTGGGATAATTCCAACTATAGAATTTATAAAATTAATCTAAACAATAAACATTGACATTATATAAAAAAGAAAATGATTAATTTTAATGGTAGAATGCATAGTTGAACATGGAAAATCTTTCTTAGATCCAAAAAATATAAGAAAGATTCCATTGTACAGCCTATCTGGAATAAAAGATACAGCGAGGTTTAGATTCCTTAGCACCGCAAATTTAGATTGTGGACGCCGTGTTTCTTTGCACGTCGCATATAAATGATAAAAATTTATCTAAGGTAAGTATTTTTTATCGTTGAGATCGATCAAAATTTATTTATTTTTTAATTAAACTTTTTTACTAAATTATATATTTTGATTTAGTTAATGATATATATAGTTTATATTTAATAAATAACATATTTAATATTTGTTGAGTAAATATATTTTTATCCAGTAAATGATATATAATTTTTTTTATAATATGGATCTTGTGAGATCCATATTACACTATTTTTGTGAGAGATTATCTCTTCCCAAATTATTGATTTCGT
The DNA here is from genome assembly GCA_026898455.1 of Plectranthus barbatus. Lineage (NCBI taxonomy): Eukaryota > Viridiplantae > Streptophyta > Magnoliopsida > Lamiales > Lamiaceae > Plectranthus > Plectranthus barbatus. Next base: position 175,578 of record JAPKLW010000747.1, read on the forward strand.
AGTACAATCTAAAGGTGGCAATTCGTGTGCATATGATTATTAGTCGAATATGCACAAGAATGACACGATTCGGTAAAGATCCGATAAAAGCCAATCAATTAGGACAATAAGAATCCGATAAAAAATACAACGATAATATTAAAATGAGAACAATACTAAAATAAAATACTCCCTCCATCTCGCAGGAGTAGTCTCATTTCTCATTTTTGTTTGTCCCATAGAATAGTCTCATTTTCCTAAAATGACAAACTTTTTCATACTCACCAATAAAGTATTAATTTCACTACACTCACAACCCTTAATTCCCGTGCCGAAAAGAAATGAGACTACACTAATGGGACGGAGGGAGTAACATTAATATAAACTAGTATTGCACCCATGTGATGCGTGGGAATTCTAATTATTTATATTATTAAATTTGATATTTTATTTTTAGATAAATATTATGGATATTTAAAATTTGTAAACTACAAAATTATATAATAACACATATAATTTATATATATAGTATATATATTAGATTGTTTTAGCTTACATTTACTTTGATTAATTTGTAAATCTTATCTTATAATCATGAATTTTAGTTTATTATTCAATAAATATTTATACATTATTTTGTTTTTTAATTGAGATATACTATTTAAATGGGAAGTGAGTGTTTAGACACGACTCGAAAGTGTAGCCAATTAATCATAGACAAAGTGTTTAGCTACTTGTGTTTCTAGATCAAAGTTAATATATTATTTTCTTGATATAATAAATTTCATTTTATAATTTATAATTTCCGATGCAAAATCATTTTCATTATTTTTTATTGTGTGAAAAATTTTCAATATGTTTTTATTGAAAAACTTTTTATTTTCAACCAATTACTTTTATTTCTATCTGCATCTTCAAAAGGAACTTTAATAACTGATGCAGCATAAAGATTGTTAGTTACATTAATAGATTTAACTACATACATTGATGTATGCTTTATACAAATTATTAAACTTGAACCTCAAACTGTTTGATATACAATTTCATTTGCTACTCATTAAAGATTTATAAACTCAATCTCCATCGTCAGCTCTTTAATATTTTCATTCAAATCAGGATATCACACTATGATGATGACTCTTATGCTTCATAAATAACAATTTTGATATACACACAGTTCTCTGAATGATATTGACTTTTATACGATGTTGTTTGGTCTTCTATAGTTTATACTTCATACTGATTCATCACAAAATGATACTGTTTTGTGTTCGTGAGTTCAGTTCTTCAAACCAAAATAACTTCACCATTTTTGTTTCTCGGTACGTAGTCATGTTTCCTCTTTAACTATTATCATAAACATTAGGTTTCAACTCTTACTTTTAATTTAAATTATTTTTTATTCTCTCCACTTTCTTTTACGTGATTGTCAATGTATTTTCTTCATACACCTTATCCTTTTATTGATTGCACATTTTCGAAATAATTTGTTTAATGTTGAAATAAAAATTCTCGAGCTCAAACATGTTTCAAATTATCAATACAACAAAAACAAACATATATATTTTTGTGTATCACAATAATTTCATAAAATATTTTTCAAACATGGTTACTTTAATATTCTTAAGCCAGAACATGGATCAACAACTTAGATTGGAAATAAACGACCAAACTTCTTACACTTATTTCCTGTAAAATAAGATATGTTATGCTGTTTTAATACATTCATCACATACTAAACAAATTAGATACATTCACTCTATAACATAAGAGCAGCCACTATTATTATTTTTTTGGGGTAGAAGTTGAGGTGGAGGTGTGAGAAAGGTGAGTTGGAGGAGAGATGAGAGGAAAAAGGAGTGCAGGGTAGCAATATTGCTAACCGGGTAGCAAAAATAATTGTGGGCCCCACCACCATAAAAATGACGCGCGCGCGTGAATGTACATTTCTAAAAAATATGTTGTCCGTGTACAATACTTATTTGTGTGAGAGGTGATATTTTTAAATGAGTTGGGTTCTAATTTTCAATTTCTTTTATCTTTATAATCTTATTTTCTAGTTATTTTCTTTCAAAAAAAACTATTCATTCTTTTTGTAATTTTTTGTTTGTTATTTTTTTAAAAGAATTAAGAGTTTCTCTTTTTTTTTAGAGACTAAGAATTAAGAGTATTAATTTTTAGAAAATACCGTTATTTACTAAATCTAATCAATTTTTACGAAAATAATTTTAGTTTTAACATTGTTATCAAATACATTTAGACTTTAAATGTTCCTAAATAATTGTGACCAATCAATTAATAATTGTTGTGTATTATATATATATTTTTTTTAAATTACTATTTTGCATGTGAATATATTTGTCCTATATTAGAATTTTATCATATTATAAATTTTAATATTAAATAGGGGTAACCGTTGCATTCTCCAACAGTCATTATTTAAATAGTGGTAACCATTATATTTTTCAACGGTCATTTTTTAAATAGGGATTAACCATTGCATTCTCCAACGGTCATTATTTAAATAGGGATAACCGTTGTATTCTCCAACGATCAATTTTTGTGAATTATAAATCTGTCCACCGTAATTCTTATTTAGCATTAGCACACAAACTTTATCAATACACATTTTTTACATCTTGTGCTAAAGATATTTCACAAATGTCTTCGTCTAGCAATGATGATGGAAACTCAGAAGCTGAAATGAAATGTGCAATGGAAGCTTCAATGGAGGAGTACATGCGTCGATATATGGAGGATGATTCTTCATATCAACGTTTGCTCCGAGCAATGGCGAACCAATGCCGTGGAACCAGAAGATATGTGCATCGGGATCGAGAGGATGCGCACCAACGTCTCATCAAAGATTATTTTGATGACAATCCAACTTGGGGCCCCAATCTATTTCGACGGCACTTTCGGATGCAAAGGAATTTATTCACTCGCATAGTGAATGCCATTGAAACGCATGATAATTGGTTTTAACAAAGGGCCAATGCGACGAGGAGAATGAGTTTCTCAGCACTACAAAAATGCACAAATGCAATCAGGCAATTGGCATATGGTGGACCAGCAGATCAATATGATGAATACCTACGTATTTCTGAAACAACAGGGTATGAATGCTTGCGCCACTTTTGCCAAGGTGTGATTGAAGTGTTCGGTGCACAATACTTGAGAACGCCAACCATTGATAATCACTGACGGTTGATGGAAATGCATGAGCAGAGGTATAGCTTTCTTGATATGCTTGGGAGTCTCGATTGTATGCATTGGGAATTGAAAAATTGTCCAGTGGCGTGGAAATGACAGTTTACTCGAGGCGATCATGGAGTACCAACGACAATGCTTGAAGCAGTTGCATCTTATGATTTGTGGATTTGACATGCATTCTTTGGAGTTGCAGGGTCAAACAATGCCATCAATGTTCTTAATCAGTATCCGTTATTCACCGACGTTCTACAAGGTATAGCGCCTTCGTTACCGTTCGTCGTGAATGGTACACAATATTCCCATGGATACTACTTAACGGACGGTATATATCCTGAATGGGCTAGTTTTGTCAAAAGTTTCTCATGTCCTCTAGATCCAAAGAGAAAGAAGTTCAAGCAAATGCAAGAATCTGCGAGAAAGGATGTGGAACGAGCATTTGGGGTTCTCCAAGCTCGTTGGGGAATGATTAGAGGACCAAATAATTAAGCATTTCTGGATCAAATAATTAATAACGAAGTTTAAACCATAGAATCTGAAAATTATATTAAACAAATATCATATAGAGTTTTGGAAATTTAAACACTAAAAGTTGAAGCTAGAAAGTATGAGAAAAAAAAGTAGAAGAAACAGGTTAAAACTTCCCAGTGAGAGAAATGAGTAGATTGATGTGTTTGGCGAGGGTTTGGGAGAAATAACGGTGAAGAAGAAGTGCAAATCTACGAAACAAGTCATCCATAATTTCAGTCCCGAAATGCGACTCCACCATGGGTTCCACCACAGCTCTAATAATGTTGGCCACTTGTTTGCTCTTACAGCCAATGCCATACGCCTCCGTACTGTCTTCGTCGTCGTCGACGGCGCCTCCGTCCCAACCGATCTCGAAGCTCTCCAGGTGGTTAATGGTGAAGGAGCCTTCTTCTTCTATCACATTTCTCACTTCTTCAGGTGATGCTGCATAGTACGGAACGTTGAACGTCTTCATCTTCTCTTCCACCATTTGGTTCTATATATATCATCAAGATTTAAACTTTCACTTTTGTTTTAGGCCATCTAGAGATTAATTACTCAATATTTAACATCACTTGATTTTCATTTTTTCATTTTTTTTTTTTTGGATTAGTTCATGTTTTAGCCTCTTACATACGTAGAGATTTTATCAAAATAATGCCAAAAAGAAGGAACGTCAAAAAATCTTGTGGAAATAAAAGGTTGTGGTTCAAAAATTTATTGGACAACAAAAAGAATATATACCTCTTTGGCAATACTCATCAGTGCTTCGGCTAGTAGCTCCCACTGATGGGTGCCCACTTCAGCCCGAGCATCCGGCGAGGTGCGGCCCATAAACGACAGCACCATGGTCCCCCCCGCCACCACCTCCTCCGCCCTCGACCTCAGAAACACCCTCAAATCTTTCTCAAACTGTGACTGGTATGCTTTCACCACCTTCTCCGAGCTCGTCTTCGATATGTATATCTTCCCTTCGTTACCAGCAGCCAGTGGCACCTTCGAGAGCCAATGGAGGCTGGAGGAAGAATGGACGAAATGCAGAGTTTTTGAAGGGTAGAGCCTGCCGTAGAAGGACCCAGGCATGGCGGATACGAAGCACCGATCCGACCCGATTCCCCTCGCCTTCCTGAGGTTGCTGTAGAATTCGGGCAAGTAGGTGAAAACTTGGTTGAAATCGTTGGATGGGAGATCGTTGAGAGAGACTCTGATCTCCGGCACGGCGAGGCCGGCGGCGCAACAGGCGTGGTAAACAGAGTTTATAATCTGAGAGATGACGAGAAAAGTGTTGGGGCCAGAAGAGCAGCCGAGGTCAGCAATTCCCATGCTGGTTGGGACTGTGTTTTCCAACGACTCCTCCATTGCTTCCTCCATGATTGTGTATCCCAATGATATAATCTGCCTCTGCAAACTCAAATGAACAGATAAATATGCATGCATGGAGTCTTCTGTTTGATTATTTATGTATATATGGATTTCGAATTATATATAAAAATATATGGCTTACTTGGACTGTGCAGTTTTTGGCGTAGCTGGCTTCCCTCTCTGCTTTGTTCATCCCCTCCATTTCTTAATTTCTATGTTTTTGAGAAATTGCAGCATGCATAAGCATATGAATCAGCATGACCGCGTTTTCATATTTATAGGCACCGTTGACTATGCCAAATTAAAGTAAAAAAAAAAAAGAAAAAGAAAAATCATTGACAGTGAAATCTGAAAGGGAATTTAATTAGTTAGCAGGATGAAAAAAAAGTTCATTTTAATTTATGTTTTGATTCAACATTTGTAAGTCTTTCCATATTGAATATTCCACTAAACGTTTTCGAAAGTTAATAAAGACATAATAATCCACCCATAAACATTTAATAGTCTCAGATTCGGAGCATAAATGATTAAAGAGAAGGTCTTGGGTTAGGCAGGCCTAAACGATTTAGGCGGGCTTTATCCATTAACCCAAGATTTAGGCGGGTTTTATCCATTAACCCAAGCCCAAACCCATATAATATACCCTATTTGGGATGGGTGAACCCATTTGGGTAGGATAAAACCCGCCTAAACTGTTTAGGCCTGCCTAACGCAAGTTTTTGCCATGATTAAATTGTTTTGCATGTGTACCTATATTTCAATCGGTCATAAGAAATAAACTTGAAAGGGAACCACGATTCGTGACTAAACCCTAAACCCTCATTCTGATTATTGCGATGAAAGCACATTGTCTGAACTAAGAGGTCTTATATTTGAATTTCTCTAAGATGTTCATGTGTGTAAATTTAAATAAATGTCTTTCTATTTAAAAAAAAAATTAGGTAGAAGGTTTGATTTAATGTAATTGATAGAAAACAAGTTTTTTAAAAAATCTAGAAGAGATTAGTCTTGAAGATTGGGTCACATTTAAGTACATTTGCAGTTCTCTAATAATTACGTAATTAAAGATCTGACTTTAACTATAGCAAGGTGCATTTCGAAAAAGAAAAAACTTATTTTGCACATTTAGATTTTGTAAAAATGAACTGAGCGCCTCGGATGATCAAATAATTGTGTAACTAATGATCGAATGTGACAAATTCAAAATTTAGTAATACTAGTTTGTTATTTGAGCATCACAGTGTGTATATATTTTTATTTGTAATTTATTATTTCTTTCGTTCCGGTTGAATTATCTCCTTAGTTTTTGAGATAATAATCAAAGCGTGTAGAAACAAAAAAAATTTAATATTTTATTAATGAGTATAAAATAATATTCTATTTTAGGTAATGAGATTCATGAAAAAAAAAAAGAGTAATCATTAAGATGAGATAGAAAGAGTATTGAAATATATTAATTTTATTCAATAAATTGAACACTGGAAGAATATTTGTAAATTAGGTATATTTGCGGATATACTTGGAAGAAATTCATTCATTAGTTAAGAAAACCACATTATCATTTATTCAGCATTAAATATTTAACAAGATCACGTTCACCTAGGGGTGTACACGGTCTGGTTTGGCTGGTTTGAAGGTCGAAGTATGAACCAAACCAAATAATACGGTTTGAAAAATTCTCACGGCCAAATTAATTTTTTCAAACCAAACCAAACCAAATAAAACGGTTTGGTTCGGCCGGTTTAACGGTTTGGAACATGACTTTAACGAGCAAAGTCAAAACATAAAAAAAATTCTATTTTTAGTAATAATTTATTTGAGAAATTAAAAAAAATAAATAATGGTTCTCATCGACAAAGTACAAGACAATCATAATAGAAACAAACAATTTATGACATCAAAATATAATAGTTCATATCTCATTCTCAAACATAATAGTTTGTAAAATGTCACATTATTACGATGCGACAATGGTGAAGCCGACCGACGCTTGAATTGAATTGTGAGATTGTAATATTGGATAGTTTAATGTTTATTTTAAATTTTAATAAATAAATAAAAATGTAGGAGAAAAATAAAAATTCTATGATTTTGCACAGTATAGGATTCATACTTATTCCGAGAAGATAATAAGGGTAAAAGGAGAGACGTTTATAAATAAATAAATAAAAATTTGTAAATAAAAATGTAGGAGAAAATAAATTATATGATGTTGCGTAAAGGATTTTGAACTTGTACCTTTTAAAATTCAAAGTATAGCTTGAACCACTACACTAAATGTACTGCATTAGTATTTTTAGTACAATATATAATTTAAATATTTATTAAAATTATAAACAGTCCGGTCCGGTCCAAACGGCCGGTTTCTGTACTCAAACCATGGACCAAACCAAATTATACGGTTTGAAATTTACGGTCCGGCCGGCCGATTAATTCACTTGCCAAACCGGCCAAATCATTTCGGTTTGACCGATTTGGCCGGTTTGGACCAAACCGTGTACACCCCTACGTTCACCTAATAAAACTAAATATTTCTTTAACGAAAATTTGGAACACAATTATCAAATTAGTATATTTGAAAATATATATTTTAAAAATAATCATAGATAAGGCTGGTAAAGGTAGACCACTTATTATACAAGTTTTATCAATGTTAAAATTGTGGTACAAAATAGCTGACCACTAACATATATTAAGAAACATCTGACCAAATAAATGGTCCCAAACTAGTACGCTATAATTTAGATTTTTAACGTGATTTTTTCTGTTTCATGGTAAAATGGAGCACACGTCGTGTAAATAAATCAGTTTCAAATTAATTGCTTTCTTCATCGTACAAACATAATTATATTGTTTTACAAAAGCACTTGCTTTAACAAATTCAATTTCAAATATACTTAAATTATATTAAATCCAGCCCAAACTATTATTAGGTAAAAGTGTAGGGAAAACTATTAACTATACGTTATTGCATTGGTCAACTATGACAAATAGACTAATATTTTTCAATTATGAATTATACCTTAAGTTTTGATTTTGTCATTTAAAAACACCCTTAGCTATGAAAAATACTACTCCCTCCATCCCAGGTCTCTTGAGACGTGATTAAGAAAAAGTGATTAGGAGAGATAGTAGAGTAGGATTACTAGGATTAGGAGAGAGATAGTGGAGTAGGTTTAGTAGGGTTAGTGGGTGATTAATTAATTAAAACTTTCCAAAAAAAGAATGTTGCAAGTGTCCTGGGACGGACAAAAAAGGAATACGTTGCGAGTGTCCTGGGACGGAGGGAATATAATGTTTTTCTGCTAACAAATTATATCATAATGTTTGATTATGTCAATCAAAAATACATTTAGTAATTGATGGTGTTAAAATTTTGATGAATCAAC
>JAPKLW010000747.1:184037-264975 GCA_026898455.1 Plectranthus barbatus
TGATAGATGGTATTTTTAATTGACAAAATTATACATTAGGTATAATTCAAGAACGGAGAAATATTGAAGAGTCTCTCATAATAAAGGATTTTTTTAATTAACAATATTACATTAAGTTATAATTCAATTATGGAAAAATATTATAAGTAATATTTTTAAATTGGCGGTAGTTTTTCCAAAAAGTATATGCGACCTCTTAGTTCCACTTTTAGGATCCACTACTATTTCACCATTAATTTTATATTGAACATCAATATGGAATATATAGGATTTGATCCAACTTAAAAATGTTTAACTATCAAATCTATTCTAAACTAATTTTAAAATAAGAAATCAAATTCAAAGTGAGATAAAGAGAAGTTGTGGAATAAGTAATTATATTGAGCAAGACAGAGATAAATTATGACACATTTCTCTTTGCCTCACCTAAAATGAGCCCAAACTAACCCTTGGATTGAAAAGGATATCTTACACATTGAACACGTTGTGACTGCTCAAAATAACTCAATTTTATTTATGTATGCCATTAATTTTTATTTCTTAATTTTCAATAATTTGTCACACCTATATCCTGCCCCTCTCTATTTTGCAGGCCAACCCAGGCTACTTCGGGTATCGTGATTCACATTTATATCTTTCGAGTATTACTAGTGGATTTTAATTAAATCACTATCTAGCTAGCCCATCCAATGTGTATTATGTTATCTGTTGGGATCAGAGAGGGCTGCCGAGGTTCATCCTCACCTCACAGTGGTACGGTCCCATGACCGTAGTTGTCCTCGAAGCGATGTAGTCCAGTTTAAATTTTCTTCACAGCTGCTGCCCCCCTCTTCAACAAGTTGCTGCTACAACCTGTAGAGCAACAACAAAGACGTTAGATGGTGTAGGAAACAGGGACAACACACTTACCTGAGCGATGGAGGAGCTGCTCGTTGGCGACGATCAGCGATACAGAGGCAGCTCGAGCAGGGGAGGGTTCGCGCGGTGGCGACGGGCTCAGCTGCTGTAGCAGCGGAGGTGCAACGGTGACGGGTTCGTCACCGTTAGGCTCAGATCTCCAGATACTAGCCCCCGTACAATGTCATCTACAGACGACCTCACCGGACCAAAGGGGCAGCCACCGCAACGGACAAACGCCAGCAAAATGCTCTCCCTCTAAGACCCCCCTCTCTCCCAATCGCCCTCTCTCACACTCGCTCAGATCACTCTCTCACGAAGGAGGCGACAATGGCTGCGAAGATGGAGACTCGATTCAAGCTGCTCTCTCTCACTTCTCACTATGTGCTCACGCTCTCTCTCTTCTCTCTATGTGCGCCGCTGCTCTCTCCAAAGATGGGGAATATACCAATTTGAATTACACTCCATTCAGATTGAGTAGGGCACAAAAACGTAGGCTGAAAAAGATGGGCTAGGAATTAATAGATTTGGGCTCACAAATGGGCCAACAAATCCAACAATCTCCACCTTTGGCCCATTGGTGAGGTGACTGTGAATCTGGGAAAAGAAATGGCTATGGGATCTCATCATCGCCAACGCCTCCCACCTGTATACCTGCACACAAGTAACAAACGGGAGGAACAAGTTAGTTCACAAAGAATTAACTCAAACACATCAAGACACCACATAAGGTGCACAACAACCAAGCAAAGTTGAACCTGCAAAAGAGACAAATCGCAGGCTCCAAACGACAAACATAGATAAGTAGTTTAACAAAAATCAAATTGGAGAATCCTCTGACAGGACAAAAGTTTTTCAGCAGGAAGACATTTTGTGCCCATGTCAGCAGGATTAAACTCTGTTGGTATTTTCTCAAGCAAGACAATCCCTTTCTCAACTATGTCCCTAATAAAGTGAAATCGAACATCTATATGCTTCGTCCTATCATGGAACACAGGGTTCTTACATAGTTGTATAGCAGATTGACTATCAGAAAATAAAACCACTTCCTTATCTAATTGTCCTATTTCATGCAATACACCTTTTAACCAAATAGCTTCCTTAATAGCTTCAGTGATTGCAACATACTCAGACTCTGTGGTTGACAAAGCTACTATAGGCTGAAGTTGAGATTTCCAACTTATGCATGCACCACAAAAGGTAAACACATAGGAGGTAGTGGACTTCCTATTATCTCTATCATTTGCATAATTGGAATCAACATAACCAACAAGTTTAGCACCTTCAGCACACTTAGAGAAAGTCAAACCATAATTCACAGAGTATTTAAGGAATCTGAGAAGCCATTTGAGGGCTTCCCAATGAGGCATACCTGGATTCGACACGTATCTACTTAGACAACTCACGGAATATGCAATATCTGGCCTAGTGCTAACCATCAAGTACATCACAGATCCAATGGCATTCGAATAAGGCACATTAGACATCTCAACAATTTCAGAATCGGTCTTAGGAGACTGATCCTTACTTAGCGCAAAATGAGAAGCAAGAGGCACATTCACACACTTAGCATTAGACATAGAGAATTTACTCAAAATTTTATCCACATAGGAAATTTGGTTAAGTACAAGAACATATTTCTCTCTTTCTCTAATTATATTCATGCCAAGGATTCTTTTTGCATCACCGAGGTCTTTCATGTCAAAGTTTTGGCTCAAACAATTTTGAACATGCTTAATGGATTTCACACATGGACTGATCAAGAGCATATCATCAACATATATGAGCAGGAACACAGTTATAGATGCAGTATCTTTGAAATATAAACAATGATCAAAAGCACTTCTTTTGAAACCTAAAGATAACATGCATTTATCAAATTTCAAGTTCCACTGCCTAGGGGATTGCTTTAGGCCATACAAAGCCTTTTTCAACAAACACACATGGTCAGGCTTGTTCGAATCAATAAACCCTTCAGGCTGTCTCATATAGATATCTCTATCTAAATCTCCATGTAAGAAGGCAGTAGTTACATCCATTTGTTTTAACTCCCAATTATGATGAGCAACTAAGGCTAACATAATTCTAACAGTAGTGAACTTGACAACTGGAGCAAAAATTTATGTGTAATCTACCCCCTCTTTTTGAGTAAATCCCTTAGCAACTAATCTTGCTTTAAACCTAACTTGTTCATTTTCATTTTTGACCTTAAAGAGCCACTTACAGTCAACCACAGAACATTTAGCAGGTTTAGGGACTAAAATCCAAGTTTGATTAACATGCAGGGACCGAATCTCACTTTTCATAGCAATTAACCACTTAGCAGCATGCTTAGAATTCATAGCATCATTGTAGCTTTTAGGCTCATTACCATCTAGAGATTCAAACACATGAAGAGCAAAAGCAATCAGGTTATCATCATTAAACCTAATAAGCTTCCTAATAGTTCTTCGAACTCTGTCCCTAGTCAACAAATAATCATGCAAGTCATCAACATCAGCATGTTCATTGTTCTCAGCATGTTCATCACCATTTTCAGCATGTTCACCAACATTTTCACCAGGTATATCAACATTTGCAGCATTTAAATCAACATTTGCATCATGTTCATCATGCAAATGACCCTCACAATCATGCTCATTAACAGCATCATGTTCAGCACGAATAGCAGGCACAGAAGAATCATGAAGAGTAAGGGGATTGCTCCACCTCAAAAGGAGCAGTATCAGAAGAAGCAGACAAGCAAGGAAAATCAGGTTCATTAAAAACAACATCCCTGCTAACTATGGTTTTGAAACCCCGCTCACTTCTATCCCACAACCTGTAGCCCTTTACCCCCTCTGGGTAACCAAGAAAGATACACTTCTTAGACCTAGGCTCAAGTTTGTCTCCCTTTTGGTGTACATAAGCTGCGCACCCAAAAACTCTTAAGTTCTTTAAATCAACCTGCTTATTGGAAAACACTGATTTAGGACACTTACCACCTAAAGGCACAGATGGGGACCTATTGATTAGGTAGGCAGCAGTCACTAAGGCTTCCCCCCAAAAACTCTTAGAAAGGCCAGAAGGAATCATCATACTCCTAACTCTTTCTAACAAGGTCCTATTCATTCTCTCTGCAACCCCATTCTGTTGAGGTGTATAGGGAACTGTCCTATGCCTCCTAATACCAGATTTAGCACATAAATCATCAAGCAGGGTATTGCAAAATTCAAGACCATTATCTGTCCTAAGTGTCCCAATCTTCTTACCAGTCTGATTTTCAATTAAAGTTTTCCAATTGCTGAACTTATCAAACACATCAGACTTATTCTTCATCAGGAAAACCCATACTTTCCTGGAATAATCATCTATCACAGATAGAAAGTACCTGTTTCCACCTTGTGTAGGTGTACTTGCAGGACCCCACACATCAGCATGAATGTATTCAAGCACATTGGAGCAAGTAGATGCATTTGGAGATGAGGAGATGGGGAAATTAACTTTATGTTGTTTTCCAAGCACACATGCATCACAGAAAGGCAACTCAGACACATGATCGACACCTAATGCACCAGATTTATGCAATATGCTCATGCCTTTATTACTCATATGCCCTAATCGACGATGCCACAAAGATTTCATGTCATTGTTCACAGCATTAGCAGACTCATGCTTAACATGCTTAGCAGAACAAACATACAGATTATGCCTTTTAACAGCTTTGAAAACAACCAAAGAACCCTTCATGATTTTCATAATTCCCTTACCCCATTTCTCTTCAAGACCCTCTTCCTCAAGGGCAGCACAAGACATCAAGTTATAATTCAAGTCAGGTACATGTCTAACATTTTTCATGACATAGATAGAACCACAGTCAAATTTTAAGCGAATATCACCAATTCCAGCCACTTGACATTTCTTATCATTAGCCATAGAAACATGCCCATCAGAAACTTCATTATAACTTGAAAACATATCCTTGAACGGTGACATATGATAGGTGCAACCAGAATCCACAAGCCACTCAGATTCACAGAAAGAATCACATGCAATATTAACAAAGGAGTGAGCAGATACATCATGCATCATATAAACATCTCCTAAGTTCTTGTCTTCAGACACTACATTAGCATGCTCTTTTCGGCTACCTTTCTTAGGATTCTTGCAATTCTTCGCAAAATGTCCAGACTCACCACAGTTGAAACATTTTCTAGAATTCTTAGACCTAGATTTAGACCTACCTTTACTCTTAGGCCTAGACTTGCTTCTGTCACTCGATTCAGGACTATCTTGCCTATGATCATAACTCTTCTTATATGATCTACCCCTAACATGGATCACATTCTCATTATAAGACTTGTTTTGTGCTTCAGATTCATTTCTTTACTCTTTAAGCAATTATCAACAGTATCTAAAGTCACATCATCTCTAGCATACTGAATAGCAGATTGAACATCAGAGTAAGAATCAGGAATAGCATTCAACAAAATACAAGCACTGTATTCATCTATGTGTTTATCACCAGCTAATTTTATATCTTGTACTAGCTTAGTGAACCTATCAAGGTTTTCATCCATGTCCTTAGTCAAGTCAAATTTGAATCTGAATAACTGCCGAAGAAGAAACATTTTTCCAGGCAATGAGGTATCAGTATATAACTTTTCAAGTTTATCCCACATTTCCTTAGCAGATTCAATGACACCGACTTTTCTTAACATGGAATCCGACAAATTTAGAGTAATGGCAGATAAAGCAAGACGGTTCATTTTCTTTTTCTTTACTTCAGTTTCATTTCCTTCATAGGAGTCATCAATAGCCTCAACCACATTTTGTTGGATTAAAATGCATTTCATTTTCTGCTTCCAAATGCTAAAGTCATTTTTACCATTAAATGGAGCCATGCTATATGCAGGAGTGGATGCCATGCTTAACACAAAGAAGCAAATAAATCACCCTAAAATAGACAGGCTCAAGCAGAAAAACAAGCAACCAACATGAAATGAAACAAGTACCAAGAAATAACCAAAATCAGCCCAAAACGATAAAATTACCACGAGAACCTCCTAGGCAAACAAATAGAACAGCAAGTTGTCCCAAATCGTAGAGCTCACGTTTTCAAATTTTCACACGTGAAAAATCACAGAAAACACAGAGCAAGCTTACACAATTAGGACAAAAAGATGTACGGTAGCAAACCAACAACAGAAATCAGCAAGTAGCTCAAAAGTAGCACAGCAGAAGCAACTACGAAAGCTTATGCGTTAACCATAAACACATAGCACAGAGCCCTAGCATGCGATTTCTACCAGCAGCAAAGTCCCAATCCTACGGCACCAGTCGGCCAATCTAGGAATTTAAATGCTGAGAGGTTCAATCCAATTTACCTGAGCGGAAACCCTAGGTGAGGGTTTTCCGACCTACCTCACGTGTTCCTGGGAACACTAACGACGAGGATGCCGTAACCACAGTGGGGATGCCCCGGCGAAACTTCCCTCTCCCCAACCTGGCTTTGATACCACTGTTGGGATCAGAGAGGGCCGCCGAGGTTCATCCTCGCCTCATAGTGGTACGGTCCCATGACCGTAGTTGTCCTCGAAGCGATGTAGTCCAGTTTAAATTTTCTTCACAGCTGCTGCCCCCCTCTTCAACAAGTTGCTGCTACAACCTGTAGAGCAACAACAAAGACGTTAGATGGTGTAGGAAACAGGGACAACACACTTACCTGAGCGATGGAGGAGCTGCTCGTTGGCGACGATCAGCGATACAGAGGCAGCTCGAGCAGGGGAGGGTTCGCGCGGTGGCGACGGGCTCAGCTGCTGTAGCAGCGGAGGTGCAAAGGTGACGGGTTCGTCACCGTTAGGCTCAGATCTCCCAGATACTAGCCCCCGTACAATGTCATCTACAGACGACCTCACCGGACCAAAGGGGCAGCCACTGCAACGGACAAACGCCAGCAAAAGGCTCTCCCTCTAAGACCCCCCTCTCTCCCAATCGCCCTCTCTCACACTCGCTCAGATCACTCTCTCACGAAGGAGGCGACAATGGCTGCAAAGATGGAGACTCGATTCAAGCTGCTCTCTCTCACTTCTCACTATGTGCTCACGCTCTCTCTCTTCTCTCTATGTGCGCCGCTGCTCTCTCCAAAGATGGGGAATATACCAATTTGAATTACACTCCATTCAGATTGAGTAGGGCACAAAAACGTGGGCTGAAAAAGATGGGCTAGGAATTAATAGATTTGGGCTCACAAATGGGCCAACAAATCCAACATTATCAATTATTGGGAATTTATGATAGAAATTTACTTAGTTTTTGTGTTTTGATGTGTCAAACATTTATAGAAATTATCTTAGGAAGTGTCTCTAGATTAGCTTAGTTGTACAAACTTGTAATATCCACTTAGAATGTTTAACGAATTGTAAAAGCTGATTAAGACCAACTGGATTTGCGATCGAAGCCATCAATTTGGTCATTGTGAAGATAAGAAGAAACAAAGACTCAAGCGCCGAACTGGCGAACTGACGACCATTTCACCTTGATACACATCATTCATATAAACTGGCTGATTTCACTAGCTGGGACAATAACCAGTTTATCAAGTCAAGTTTCTTCTCACGAGTAGGGACAAAGACACACCGGATGAATAACAAGAACCAGACTTAAGAAAAAGGATATTCCTTGAATTTCGAAGTTCAAACTTCCAGTTTAGTATTCCGCAGACTGGCGAACCGTTCTGACACGCAGCAGGATGTCGATATTCTTTGTCAGAAAAGGACGGAGCAGGTGCGACAGAGCAGAAAAGACAACCTGTCACCATCCAATTAGAGATCCAACAAATAGTTCAAAATTCGGATTGTCTCTAAACGACTCTTTCACCCACTACAAGAAAAATGGTGATAGACAACGGTTTAGGCTTGAAACCGTTGTCCTAGACTGATTGAAACCTAAACCGTTGTCAAGTTGTGTAATTTCACCCACGCACGCTGCCAAGAAGCCCGCCGTCCGCTCGCACGCTGCCTGTACGGCCCCATCGCCCTGTCCCACTCCTTTATCCGCCGTCAGCACTCCCGCCATCCGCATGCACATCGCCGTCGTTCGCATGTACGCTGCCTGCACCGCCGCCTTCGTCAGCAAGCCCATTCGCATGCCGCTGCACGCTTCCACCTCTGATAAGTAATATCTAACTCAACCTCTATCTCTCTCTCATTGTGCTATAACTTGATTCCCATATTTTGTTTCTAAGGCCACTACCCCATATAAACCAAGAATCCGAATTGTGCTCGATTTCGTTTTCCTTTTCCAGTTTTCAGCTTTCCAACAGTTTAAACTACTGAATATTTCTTATTCATACCATTTGCGTTAATATTTGCTTGAGTTTTCTCTATTATGTATACCCACTCTTTCTACCATCAAAGTGCAATACTTCTCTAGTGATCAATTTACATTCTACTATTCTGAAAGTAATGAAACTTAATGCTTTGAAAGTCATGACCCAAGAAAGTTTATGTGGAAAGTATTCTCAACCTAAAATTAGCTAACATATCTACTCTGTTGATGCATCCACATTATCATTTCCAAGAAACTTGCCTATTAAGTTGTTGTCATGCATGATTTTAGATTTGCTTAAAAGCCTCTGCTATATAGTAGGTTCAACTCGTGATATTTTGGTGATTTGATTGAGCCCAAGTGATTGTCAATTGGGATATTTTCTGTTACCATCAAATCTTCTTTCTTCCCTGCCATCACCAGAACAATGCATGCCTCTAAGTTACCCCTAATGGCAGCCCAGTGCAGTGGGGTGCAACCTAGATGAGAAATACAAAACAGATGCGTCTGAAGCTGAATAGTGGGGCACAAATATGAAGAGGAAAAACATGAGAAGTAACATTTGATATATTACACGTTTTTAATACTTTCATGCAAAAATTTACATAGATGCTTCATCATTAATATAGAAATTGAGAGAGGTGCAAAAAGAACGAAGGGATTCATCAGTTTACCCACATCGTCTATCACGCAAAGGTTATGCAAAATATGTTGCTAAAAATGTAAGTGACTTTGAAATGAGATTAATCATGAGTTTGAAACGTAAGTTAGTCAATTAATGTGATTAATTTATCATTCTTGTAGCCTTCATTGGTGTCAAATGATATTGAAATGACTCAAGCTACAATTTGGGTCCAAAGATAGAATATATGAAGGAAATGACCTAAAAGAAAAAGTTGCTAAGATTGTAAGTTAATCATCATGCTCTCTTGTCTGTGATTCTCAGCCATTTTTATCTGCTTATGTTTGATAGTCAAAGGATAAACAAATGTTACATATCTATACATCAAAACTCTCGTAAACATATCCAGTTAAATTAAAGTTTAAATATTTCTACAGCAAGGTGTACTCTTGCTCTATGCCGTACTTGAATTCATGATCACAAAATCAACACCCCAATTTTAACTTGTTGGATGGAATAGGCACCCCTGCTGGAGTGTATGCATCACACTTAACCTTTAAAAAATTAACAAAATATCAATTTATATACATAACTTTTATTTCCTGAATGGACTAGGGAAAATTGTTTGAAGGCTGGAAAAAAAAAGGGGGGGTTTTACAAGTGATGGATTTTGACATAGATGGTGAGAGCTTACTATAAGATGACAAAATATACCTTAAATTGATCATTACGAGATTTTGATTTGATTATTAGTGATTCTCCTTTTCTACAGTAGGTGCCACATGTATATTTTTATTTTTTTCGATTATTTGACATATGTTCATTATGTTTTGATATAGGGAGAGTTTATTGCACAAAAGCAATCTGGATCATTGACTTCTGCTAATTTAAGAGGCTCTATACTAGATACGGTACTGGACAAGGATGAATACGATGGTTTTGTGAGGGGTATTGGGGGCCATGCCTACAAAACAATAATTAACTGAGTTCCTGGAGTTGTCAAGTCAAGTAAGAACACCAATGATCAACTAGCGGAGTTAGTAAGGGTGAAGAAGAGAAGGGCAGAGCAAGATGAGCGCATTGCAAAACTTGAGGCTATTGTATTCAAGAAATTTGGATGTGAAGAAATCGGCAGCTGTTCCGTACAGAAACAAAAAATGAATAAGAATTATCATCCAAAAATGAATAAGAATTATAATCAACTTGTCTTCGCACCATGTAATGTGGGGTAAGTAATAAATTGACCTTATTTTAGTTAAATGAAGACTTAAAAACAATTGTTCTAATTTGTGGGTGTTGATATATATGTAGTGAGCATTGGATTCTGACGATTATTGACCCTCACAAGGAGGTTGCAATTATGGATCCTCTTTATAATGGTATTCGTGATGATGTTTGGAAACAAGTGGTTAATGTGTAAGTTTATTTTTCTTTATGTTTTTATTTTATTTTAAATACTTCAAATTTCGTTACTCATCCAACTAACTTATTTACTTCATATTAAATAAAAGGGCCTTGAAGATTTTTGGAGCACAAAAGCAACAAAATAAAAAAAGACTCCTAAGTGAATTACAATCAAGGTATGTTTTTAACTTATGAAATTCGTTAGATGAAGATGAATTAACAATTAATAAATTAATTTCAAACATAGGATCCTAAACAACCAGATGGATTCCAATGTGGTGAGACGATATCAGTTTGCTACAATAATTGGTAATCATTATTTTGTTTTTGATTTTTTAGTTTCTCTACTATGTTTATGTTGTTGTTTGTTTGCTCTCATGGAGTTTGTTATAATTATTGAACATGTAATTGAAGTTGAGTTTCATAAAATAGAAAGAGCATTGAATAATGGTTGGTAAAATATTGATAACGACATATAAACTGTTTAGATATATGATTCCGATAAACTCTTGATTTCGAAAGTGTGGTTATATGTATATAGTTCAAGTTATGCTACTTGTAAATCATTGTTGTTCATATTATTATAATCTATATATAATATATATTTTGTTGTTTTGTTTAACAGAAGCAACATAATAAAAGAAAGACTCCTTTGAGGACATTAATGTTGTGCGCAAGGAATGGGCTAAATGTGTTTAAAATCATGTATGATGGACAAATGTTTATTTTTTATTTTAGGATATTAATTGACATACAAATATTTCGTTTGTATTTTGGGAATTAAAGGATAATTTTTTCTTTAGTATTTTGGATTTATTAATGCTTATTAATGATTTGGATTTAATTATTCAATTATATTATTTTGTTTGCAAACTGATTAAAAAAAACCTACAACAACGGTTTAAAATCGTTGTTATTTACAGTCAGGAAAATGTTGTCGTAGGTGTAAAAGCATTGTCGTAGAGATATGTACAACAACAGTTTAAAAAGCATTGTCGTAGAGTGTATGAAAAAGCGTTGTCGTAGAGATATATACAACAACAGTTTGTTCAGACCTACAACAATGGTTAAAAAGCATCGTCGTATGTATCTACGACAACAGTTAATAACCGTTGTCTATGAGCTTACTTTTACCCCTACGATAACACCACCTACAACAACAGTCAAAATACCCTACGATAACAATTCTAAACTATTGTCTATCATTTTTTTTTGTAGTGACCAAATCTTTCTTTACTTCGTCTATAAATAGACGATGACATTCTTAGAGGAAGGGTTACGTCTTACGGACATACGATTCCGAAGCTACAATCTAAAGACTTTTGATAAAGCAAACTTATCATATCGTAACCGTTATCTCCGATCAGAGACTCCTAGAGTTCTTCTTTCCTGTTTGAGACTATTTTCAAATAGCTTACCGTGTCTCATCTCTAAACATGAGACTCTTAGCTTCTCAGCTTGAGTTTTCTTTTGGTGCTCTTTCTCTACTAGAAAGATCGCAACAGTTGCAACTATCTCCAAGCTGTAACTATTACGGGCTTCTGCCACTAGTTCGAAGATTTCTGGGAAGAACTTAAAAGCTCCCAACTTTCGGAGGAGGAGGTTGCGTGGTGTGCTCACACTCTCGATCTTAGTGCCGAAGAAAAACGAGACACTAGGCGAGTGAACAAGTGGACTGGTGGACACGAGCATTCACCAGCTTGCGATAGATTGTGAGGACAAATTGTAATTCTAAGGCTAGTATATTCCGGGCTACAGCTTGAAGAGAGGACGTTGGACAGGTGTCCGAACCTCTATAAATTCTTGCATTATTTATTGCTTTATTTTATTCTGCAAGGATTTAAAACTCAACACAATCTCGTGCTGAAGTATAACCTAACTTGGTAATAATCAAACTCGCAGTCAACAATCTTTTCACAGAACCAAACTGGTCGACAACCACCAGTTTGTAAATTATTGCAAGAACTTGTTCTTAATCTTCCGCTGCACATATTTGTTAAACTTTAATCTCGGGACCAATATATATAATAAAAAAATATATATGTTACTATAAGACAAATAATTATATGTT
Organism: Plectranthus barbatus; assembly: GCA_026898455.1. Taxonomy (NCBI): domain Eukaryota; kingdom Viridiplantae; phylum Streptophyta; class Magnoliopsida; order Lamiales; family Lamiaceae; genus Plectranthus; species Plectranthus barbatus. The sequence goes on from JAPKLW010000747.1 coordinate 196,340, forward strand.
ATTTTAAATTATATTTATTATTGAATATGATAATAATTCTCTAAAATAAAAATTATATTTATTATATTGGATCATCGATTGTTATCGAAAGAAATGTTATTAATATAAAGTAAAATGTATATTTATAAATTTCTAACTATAGTAATTCTAACAAATTGGGTTAGATTTTCAAGCAATCATTTAAATTTCTTTAGACTTTCTCATAATTAGTAATTAAATGTTTTCTTAATCTTTTTTTTTAATATCTAAACTCGTAATTAATATTGTTATACTATACTCATAGTCATCGCATCGCTTGCTCGCGAGGGTCTTGCCACTCATCTATTATCACTCTAATACTCTTTATTTTTAATTGTAATAATTAGAAATAAAAAATCTAAATATAAAGGTGAAATATTTTGTTGTCGAAAGTTGGAGGAAATATTAATTGCATAAGAATACATTAAGATCCAATGGGACATTGGATAAATTCATAAGAGCATTAATTAATTAAGATAAATATATTTTTTATTGGGATTAAATAATAAATAAAATACATTGAGATATAGGTAATTTTATTTATGATTAAATTTATAGATAAATATTTTAAAATCCCTTCCGTGAATATATAGTGGTAATATCTTAATTTCAAAACTCAAACCACGGAATCTCCATTTTTTAATGATCCAGTTGTGATAAAAGTTTTAATACATATACACACGACTGAAGTAGATAAATAACAAGGGAAATAAATTATATTAAACAAATATCATAGAGTTTTGGAAATCAAAAGTTAAAAAGAAATTAAAAAGAGGTTGATAATTGTTGAGATTAAGATAATCGAAGAAGAGTGTGTATTGAAAGGTTTCATTCATTCATCTTAGCTAGGAAAAGTTTTTACAGACTCTATGAAAATAAATCGAAAACAACCTCACACCTCTCACATGCGAAGCACGTGAAACCCAACAAACTAAAACCGTAAAAACACAAAAAGTGTATACACGACTTTATTATTACGCGAAATAAAGCAGCGAAAATAAAAATAACTCCCAAGCTCATGCAATCCAACCCAGCCACTCCATGCCATGCATACGTGCGAAATCACCATCCTCAACACCCCCCCTCAAGATGGAGGCGGTGCAAATCCACCACTCCCATCTTGCATAAAAGCTGTCGAAAACGAGGGCCAGAAAGTTGTTTGGTGAAGAAGTCAGCTCGCTACGAACATGATCGGGCCGAAGAAACCCATCCCTATACAAATTCCGATCATGATGACAATCAATGTCGATGTGTTTGGTCCGCTCATGGAAAACATGATTTTTCGTAATCTGCAAGGCCGCCAAGCTATCACAGTAGAGAGGAAAAGGAAGCTCAAATGGGATATGCAAATCCTTAAGAACATAGGATAACCACTGAATCTCTTTGGCCGTAGAGCTAAGAGCGCGATACTCGGCTTCGGCACTTGATAAGGCTATGGTGGGCTGTTTCTTGCATCTCCATGAAATAAGAGAGCAACCAAGGAAGATGCAAAATCCAGTAAGAGATTTTCGGGACAGCTTACAAGTTCTCCAGTCAGCATCTGAATAGCTAACCATACGAAGAGTGTTCTGCGCAGGAAGAAACAAACCAAGAGAAGGGGTGTGTTTCAGATATCGAAGAACATGCATGGCACTCTCCCAATGAATATGACGTGGATTACCAACAAACTGACTAAGCTGCTGTGTGGCAAAAGCCAGATCTGGACGAGTTAACCCGAGGTAAAGCAACTGGCCAACAAGTCTTCTATATTGCTCAACATCTTCATACAGTGGTGAGTCAGTGGTTGCCAAATCAATTCCAACAGGTAAAGGTGTAGTAGCAGCCCTACAACCAAGCAAACCAGCATGCTCTATGATATCAAGAATGTACTTGCGCTGACAGATATAGAGCCCAGCCTCACCACGTGCTAATTCCATACCCAAGAAATATCTAGCCTCACCAAGATCTTTTATGGTAAATTGCGAATGCAGATATTGTTTGAGAGAAGTGATGGCCTCCAAATCTGAACCCACAACTAATACATCATCAACATAAACGAGCAAGGCCAAACTGTGGGATAAATTGGTGCTCACAAACAGGCATGGATCATTTTCAGACTGAATCAACCCAAATTTCAGAAGAGAACGTGTAAACTCGACATTCCATTCTCTAGATGCTTGTTTTAGGTCGTATAAACTTCGAACTAACTTGCAAACCTTGCCTGCTGGAGCATCATGATATCCCTGTGGAGGATGCATGTAAATGTCCTCAGTGAGAAAACCATGTAAAAAGGCATTGTTTACATCTATTTGATGTATAAACCAACCAAAAGAAACAGCAACAGTGAGCAATAATCTGACTGTCACATGTTTAGCAACTGGAGAGAAAACCTCTTCATAGTCAAGACCGTATTGTTGTTTAAATCCTTTTGCCACAAGGCGGGCCTTGAACCTTTCAACTGACCCATCAGCCTTTAGTTTGCTTTTAAATACCCATTTGGAATCTATGGCAGTCTTGCCAGGGGGCAAGTCTGTGAGAATCCAGGTACCATTAGACTTAAGAGCTGTAAGCTCATCATTCATGGCATTCACCCATTCTATGTATTTACTTGCCTCAGCATATGAATGTGGTTCTCTAAGGTCAGTGACATGGACCAGAAAACCAACAAATGAAGGGGTAAAAGATGTAGAGATGACATAAGGGAAGGTCATAGGTGTTAGAGAGGATACCTCTAAGGAGGCTGTATGAGATAAAGTATCCAAGCATGTTGCCACAAAATCATTGGTCCAGGATGGGGGTTTAATGATCCTGCTTCCTCTCTTCAAGGCAATGCAATCTGCAGGTGGAACAGATGAAGAATCAGGAACAGTTATATGAGAGGGAGAGTGATCTTTAATAGGTGAAGTAGGTGATTTAGTATGAGAAGAGTTAGAGGGTGTTTGATGAGGTGAAGAATCTGGTGTGGCAGTAGAATCAGAGAAAGGTACTGTGTCAGATATAGATGTAAGATCAGGAGATGGTGATGATATGTAGACTGTTGGTGTGGAAATAGGTGAAGGTATAGAATTGAGAGGTGTAGGGTCTTGAAAAGGAAATTTATGAGGAATGAAATGAACATCTCGACTATAAAATATTCTTTCATCATTGAGGTCATACAAAGTGTACCCTCTTTTACCTGTTGCTGAACCAAGAGACACACATGTTATACTCCGTTTATCAAACTTTTGTTTTCCTGGAGTAGTGTCAACTGCATAGCAAAGGCAACCAAAAGGAATGAAGTCAACAAGGGGAACTTCTTTGTTAAGTAAAACTGAATAAGGACTTCTCCAACCAAGATGAGCTGAGGGTATTCTATTCAGAATCCAAGTAGCATGTAGTAGAGAATAGGGCCATAGTTTGTGAGGAATCTTACTTTGATACATTAGAGCACGAGCTGTTCGCAAAAGAGACCTATGCTTCCTCTTAACCACCCCATTCTGCTGTGGGGTATAGCTGCATGTAGTTTGATGAAGAACACCCTGATTAGTGAAGATATCTTGCATTTGTTTGTTGACAAATTCTGTTCCATTATCAGTACGGATCCCCTTGACTTTCACATTGAATTGTGTTTCAACCATCTTCAGGAATCCATGGACAAGACCAGCAACCTGATGCTTGGAACTGAGAAGGAAGATCCAAGTACATCTGCTATGATCTTCAACCATGGTGAGCATATATGATGTATTAGTGACAGAAGATGCTCTGTAGGGGCCCCAAACATCCATGTGAACAAGCTCAAAAGCTGATTTGGATCTGTGCCCATGAGAAGGAAAAACATCTCTGCTCTGCTTGGCCTGATGACAAATCTCACAAGCTACAATGGCCTCTATAGCATCTGAATTACACAGATGCTTTGTTTCTGATAAATGTTTCATTGTTGTCAAGGAAGGATGCCCTAGCAAAACATGCCAATCAAGGGCAGATAGGTTTCTGGAATTGGAGATGGCATTAACAAAAGCAGCAGGATGTTGAGATACCACATAAATCCTGCCTTGAAGCTTACCAATTCCCACCACATGATCAGATTTCTTGCTCTGAATCAAACAATGAACATCATTGAAGATACATCTAACTTGCATATCTGTTATAAGTTGAGCTACTAAGATAAGGTTGTGTGTAAACGAGGGTGCAAGAAGAACCTTCTGCAACCTAATTTGGGGAGACAAAGTGACCAAACCTGCTGAGTAAATGCATGTAATACTCCCATCAGGAAGATGAATCCTCTGTGGAACATCAAGGGGTTCAATATCATGCATAAGAGAAGCATCACAACATATGTGCACACTTGCACCTGAATCCAATATCCACTGTTTTTGATAAGCCTTCTCTGTCACTCCAAATATGTATTTATTGTCAAAATTGCTGAAAGGATCATCTGCAACTTGATCCTGAGTGAGCATATTAACCTTCTCATCTTCTCCTTTTAATTTCTGCATATACTTTGTGAACTTCTCATCAAAAAACTTGTCTAAATCAACAGAAGATTCCACTGAAGAGCTAGCAGTGGAAGACTGATTATCCTTTTGAACAACATGGAATGCTTGTCCTGTTTCTTGCCTTGGCCTAGGTCCCTTGTACCAATCAGGGTAACCATGAAGCTTGAAGCACTCCTTGGCTTCATGTCCAGTTCCACCACAATGACTACACTTCAACTTTCTCTTTTCTTCCTTGCTCATCCAAGGTCTCTCAGGAGCAGCAGGTTTCCTCATTCTGTTAAGATTCTGTTGAAATTTGTTATTGGCATAGAGAGCCATATCTGTTGGTACAGGTTGTTGAGAAGAGACTCGTTTTTTATCCTCATTTTGCAGAATCATAGAATAAGCTTTACTCAAGGTAGGTAAGGGATCCAATAGCAGGATTTGACTACGAACTGGATCAAATGAGTTATTTAACCCCATCAAAAACTTCATAGTTTTCTTCTTATCCTCTATCTTACTCATTGCTCCACAGGTGCATATATGTTCAAATTTAGCAGATATAAGGCTGATCTCATCCCACAGAGTATTCAGAGAGTTGAAATAGTTAATAACACTTTGAGAACCTTGAACACAATTAGCCAATTCTCGTTCTAACTGAAACAATTTAGGACCGCTGCATCTATCAAAGCGAGATTCAATCTCAACCCATAATCTAGCAGCATTATCAATATATTGAAAACCGGGAGCAAGATCTTTGGATACCGAATTCAAAATCCAAGAATAAACCATGTAATCAGCTTTAACCCATGAATTATAGATAGGAGAAGTCGAAGGAGGCTCAGGAAAACTCCCATCAATAAAAGGAATTTTGTTTCGTCCACTTAATGCCCTCTTAATCAGTGTACTCCAAGTAAAAAAGTTATTACCCGTTAATACAATAGAAACCAGCTGCAAGTTGGTTTGATCCGTAGGTTGAATATGGAGAATATCTTGTATCCCCCGTGGGTCTGGTGGATTTGCCATGTGACTACTATCACCTGTGTTTCCGATCGAAGAGAACGGATTATCGTCGGACGACTGATCACCACTCGCAGACCAGTCATCGTGCTCCTCCAAAAACAGCTGCTCCCATGTTTCCTTCCGTTTCTATTTCTGTTTGCGATTTCGATTTCTGCCCATAAATCAGAAACGCAACCTGGCGCTAGATACCATGTTGAGATTAAGATAATCGAAGAAGAGTGTGTATTGAAAGCTTTCATTCATTCATCTTAGCTAGGAAAAGTTTTTACAGACTCTATGAAAATAAATCGAAAACAACCTCACACCTCTCACATGTGAAGCACGTGAAACCCAACAAACTAAAACCGTAAAAACACAAAAAGCGTATACACGACTTTATTATTACGCGAAATAAAGCAGCGAAAATAAAAATAACTCCCAAGCTCATGCAATCCAACCCAGCGACTCCATGCCATGCATACGTGCGAAATCACCATCCTCAACAATAATTAAACTTTCCTAGTGAGAGAAACGAGGAGAACAACGTATTTGGCGAGGGATTGGGAGAAATGATGCTGAATAAGAAGCGCATATCTGCGAAACAACTCATCCATAATTAATTCAGACCCGAAATGCGACGCCAGCATGGGTTCAGCAACGGCTCTTAGAAAGTTGGCCACTACTTTGCTCCTTCCGGCACACGCCTCCCAGCTGTCGACGGCGACAGGAGGAGCTCCGTCCCAGCCGATATCGAAGGTCTGCAGGTGGCTGATGGTGAAGGTGTAAAAACATACCTCAACGATTTAAATATTAAATCGTATTGCAGCGGAAATAAGATCGAGTCATACCTCCAGCGATTGCTTTGATTTCTACGAACGATGTTGAAGAACTTAAATATCAGCAGGTCTTCTGTAGTTTTCCCTTCTCTGTATCAATGGTGTATCAGACTGAATGAAAGGAAACTGTAGTGGACCGTATGCTGAAAAACTGAATTATTTATAAGAATAATTTAATAACTTCTCCCATCAAAGAAGTCACGTATCTTTTTCAAAATTAGTGGTCCCTAAAATTTAGGGATATGTATAACCACTTAATTATTTAAAATATTTGACTGTGGTCAAATATAAATAATTAGGAGATTAATTAATATATTAGAATTAATCTAACATTCTCCCACTTGGTTAACATATCACTATAATACCAAACAATGAGAAACAAAACACATGAATCATGGCGACAGTTCCTCTAAAAATGAGTATTATCTTCCATGTATTACAATATGCTTCATTTCTCAAAACCACTTAATAACTTAAATGAATAAACCCATATTTATTCAAGGTCCAATCCAACAAGATATTTCTCAAATACCATAATTGCGCAAAACCAAAATGAGAAAATATCAACTGAATAAGAGTTTCATAAACAATGCAACAAAAGTACATCAAACTGAAATTACATTATGGGACCCAGTCCCATATGTACTACATGATCCTTAAACTTCTTTGGTGGCATGCCTTTAGTTAAAGGATCGGCAATCATCAATTCAGTGCTAACGTGTTCAATGACCACTTTCTTTTCTCTAACACGTTCTCTTATGGCTAAGTACTTGATGTCGATGTTCTTACTTCGACTCCCACTTTTATTATTCTTAGCCAGAAACACCGCAGCTGAATTGTCACAGTATAATCTCAATGGCTTAGAAATTGAATCCACAATTCTAAGTCTTGATATGAAACTCTTCAACCATACACCATGACTAGTAGCTTCAAAACACGAGACAAATTCCGCCTCCATAGTGGAAGTAGCAGTCAAAGTCTGCTTCACACTTCTCCAAGAGACAGCACCACCGGCAAGCATGCAAATATAACCAGAGGTTGATTTTCGTGAATCAATGCAGCCAGCGAAGTCTGAATCGGAGTAGCCAACTACTTCCAAATTATCGGATCTCTTATACATGAGCATGTAATCTTTAGTTCCTTGAAGGTATCGTAATACCTTCTTTGCAGCTCTCCAGTGGTCAAGACCTGGATTACTCTGATATCTTCCTAACATTCCAACAATAAATGCAATATCGGGTCTAGTACAGACTTGAGCATACATGATGCTCCCGACAACTGAAGCATATGGAATGTTCTTCATTTGTTCCCGCTCAAAATCATTTTTAGGACACTGATCCAAACTGAATGTATCACCCTTCACAATTGGTGCCACACTTGGTGAACAATTCTGCATACGAAATCTTTCAAGAATTTTGTTGATATAGGTCTCTTGAGACAAACCCAAAATGCCTCGAGATCTATCCCTATGGATCTTAATGCCAATGACATAAGATGCCTCACCCATATCCTTCATATCAAAATTCTTTGAAAGAAATTGTTTCACCTCATATAGCAACCCCATATCATTAGTAGCAAGCAGTATGTCATCCACATACAGAACCAAAAAACAAATATGACTCTCACTAACCTTCTGGTATATACATTCATCCATGACATTCTCTTCGAAACCAAAAGAAGAGATCACCTCATGAAATTTAATATACCACTGTCGGGAGGCCTGTTTCAGTCCATATATAGACTTATTAAGCTTGCAGACTAATTGATCACCTTTACTAGAGGTAAATCCTTCTGGTTATTTCATATAAACAACCTCCTCTAGATCACCATTCAGGAAAGCCGTTTTCACATCCATTTGATGTAAATGAAAATCAAAATGTGCTACCAATGCCATGATTATGCGAAGTGAATCTTTCTTAGATACAGGAGAAAAAGTCTTTGTATAATCGATTCCTTCTCGTTGAGTGAACCCCTTGGCAACAAGTCTTGCTTTATATCTCTCGATGTTGCCCTTTGAGTCTTTCTTTGTCTTAAAGACCCATTTACAACCAATGGTTTTGACACCATCAGGCAACTCGACGAGATCCCATACTTTATTTGATGCCATGGAATCCATCTCCTCTTGCATAACATTGTACCATAAGTCAGATTCCTTAGAACTCATGGCCTGTGAAAACGTCTCAGGATCATTCTCAGCTCCAACATTGTAGTCACATTCTTGAAGATACACAACATAGTCACTAGGAATTGCTGCCCTTTTAGCCCTAGTAGATCTCCTTAACACTTGATCACCATTATCATGATTTTGTTGTTCATTTGGCTGATCAATAGGTTCAAGATTTTGATCAACATTCTCCTCCTGAACAAAAAAATCATGTGCTTCTTCATGATCTACTGGATTAAGTTCAGCATCTTGTGGAATATCCATAGGTTGTTGCTCTACCTGAATTTCATTTTTAGGTGCGTTATTGGCAACAACAACCACTCGATTACCGTGATAGGAAGAGTCTGAATGATCTCTATTCAGACCAATATCTAAACATTGATTGCTCTCACGGATCGAGTCATTTTCAAGAAATTTAGCATTTCTTGATTCCACAAATCTAGTGCTATGAGATGGACAATAAAATCTGTATCCCTTAGACCTTTCGGCATATCCAACAAAATACCCACTTATGGTCCTTGGGTCCAACTTCTTTTCCTGAGGATTATAAATTCTTACTTCAGACGGACATCCCCAAATGCGTATATGACGTAAACTTGGTTTCCAACCCTTATACAGTTCAAATGGAGTCTTTGAAACTGCTTTTGTCGGAACCCTGTTCAGTATATACACAGCCATTTTAAGAGCCTCAGTACACAAAAATTTAGGAAGTTTGGAGCTAACTAGCATACATCTCACCATATCTAATAATGTCCTATTTCTTCGTTCAGCTATGCCATTCTGGTCTGGAGAACCAGGCATAGTATATTGGGCAACAATCCCATTTTCTCGAAGAAACTTAGCAAACGGACCTGGTGCTTGTCCACTTTCAGTGAATCTGCCGTAGTACTCTCCACCTCTATCTGATCTCACAATCTTAATTTGCTTTCCGCATTGTTTCTCTACCTCAACTTTAAACACTTTAAAAGCATCAAGCGCTTCATACTTGTTGTTGAGTATGTAGAGATACATGTAGCGTGAGTAATCATCAATAAAGGTGATAAAGTATTTATCACTGTGTGTATCCATATTAAAACTACATATGTCTGTATGAATTATTTCCAATATTTCAGAACTCCTCTTGGCACCTTTCTTTGACATGTTAGTCTGCTTTCCCTTAATGCAGTCTACACAAGTCTCAAAATCGGAGAAATCTAGAGTAGCAAGTACTCCATCATTTATCAATCTCTTAATTCTTTCAATAGAGATATGGCTTAATCTCCGATGCCACAATTTTGAGGAATTTTCATTCATAACACATCTTTTAGTACCAACACTTGTTTGAACATGCATAGCAGTGTAATTGTTATCATTTTGTAAATCCAAACGAAAAAGACCATCAGACAAGGTACCATAACCAATAACATCAGATCCATGTGATAAACTTAAACCAGAGTCTGAAAAATTAAAGGAATATCCAAAAGATACCAGTCTAGAAACTGAAATTAAATTCCTAGCAAAATTAGGAATATAAAAAGTCTTTTCCAAAACCAAAATGAAACCACTGCTTAAAACCAGCTTGCAAGTCCCCACTGCTTCCACATGTGAGGGCATCTTGTTTCCTGAATAGATGCTTTGCTCACTTCCCACTGGTTTCCGCAGGTTTTGCAATCCCTGCAAAGAGTTGGTAACATGAATTGAAGAACCAGAATCAATCCACCAAGTGTTATGATTAACATCAATCATATTAGATTCATAACAGACAAAGGAAAATTGAGTACCTTTCTTTTCAAGCCACTTCATGAACTTAAGACAGTTTTTCTTTTGATGCCCTATCTTATGGCAAAAGAAACACTTAATGTCTTTCTGAATGTCCTTATGGGGAGGAATTTTATCATTTCCCTTATCTTTGGCCTGAAAATGTCTTTTCTTTCCTGATGTAGTAGCCAAATTCACTTTTTCACCCTCCTCCATAGCCAAACGCCCCTCCTCCTGAACACACATGGTCATCAATTCATTAATTGACCATTTATCCTTATGTGTGTTGTAGGAGATCTTAAAAGGAGCATACTGAGGAGGCAGAGTATTCAGTATGAAGTGAACCAAGAAAGAATTCGACATCTCAACTTCCAACACTTTAAGCTGAGCAGCTATATCCCGCATGCGCATGATATGCTCACGCACACCCCTAATTCCATTGTGCTTCAAGGAAGAAAACTGCATGATTAGGGTGCTAGCCAAGGCCTTATCAGATGACACAAATTGCTCATCAATTGCCTTTAACAACTTCTGGACATTATCATACTGTTCGATGGAACCCCTAATCCCAACTGATATTCGTGTCTTTATGAACATTACGCAGAGCCGATTAGATCGCTCCCATTTTTCATAAAGATCAACTTCATCAGGGGTGCTGTTTTCAGTAATAGCAGCCGGTTCATCTTTCCTGATAGCATAATCAATGTCCAGCCAACCCAAATGAAGAAGAATTCTCTCCTTCCAAATCTTATAATTGTCCCCATTGAGCTCAGGAACATCAAATTTCATATCAGAGAAATTAACAGGTACTGCAAAAAACACTCATATCAATAAATTTGAAGCATATAATTCCACATAACATGTTACACCAAATGTAAAGCATGTCAATCATAAATCCAGAGACATAAAACTTGCCTGTGGGCTAAAGCTTTAATTCAATAGGATTTAACAAACTTTATGACAAAACTATTAAATCAAATTTCTTTTCTAATCCCTGTGGGTAAATTAGAAAAACGATTTAATATTATGTCCTAATTAGTCAATGAAAATGTAATAAAAATTCATGTGGGATAAAATTTATCACATTCAACATGATTAATCACAATTTAATGTTATTATTTAATGTGATAAAACTGAATATATAATTTTAATCGATCAAGGATGCTGTGGCTATTCCCTTCTCAATTAAAATCATATTTATCACATAACATTAAACAATTAATTAAACACCACCAAAATCAATTAAGATCCATAAAATTTAGGATTTATTAAAGCAGTCCCAGGATCAAAATTGCATGTGTTTAAAATCAATCACAATATCGATAGCATACGCCATTAATTTTAGTTCATATACCAAAATATATACAGTCATCAACCTCCAATAACCATACAGATAGCAATAAATCATTATAATTACCGTAAGAAAATTATAATCATCTCATAAACTGGTCCACAAGATGGCGATAATAATAGATAAATAAATCAACACGCGATAACAATTATCACAAGAAAAGATTTAGTAAATCTTTAATAGAAGATTTGAAAAATATCTAAAGAACTTCCCACCATTTTTTTTTTAATGGCAATTTGGCTTCCAAAAATTTAATCCATTGGAAAACAGTAATCAACATAGAATTACTCACGGCAATATGAATAACAAAAATTAAATCCGTGAGTATAGCATTTAATAGAGAACTGCCCCATCGCAATAAACAAAAACAATTCTCGCACAAAGAAAAGACGAAACGGCAATTAAGAATTGGAAAATTAATCCCACATGAATATAACAATTATTCACGAGAACCGCAGATAAATTCAAAATATATAATTGCCGAAAGTTAAACACATAAACTCGATGGAGATAAAAACATATTAATCGCAATTCTCCATAAACGTAGAAACAAAGCAAGGCAGAGAATAGCCATGCTCTGATACCAAATGTAAAAACATACCTCAACGATTTAAATATTAAATCGTATTGCAGCGGAAATAAGATCGAGTCATACCTCCAGCCATTGCTTTGATTTCTACGAACGATGTTGAAGAACTTAAATATCAGCAGGTCTTCTGTAGTTTTCCCTTCTCTGTATCAAAGGTGTATCAGACTGAATGAAAGGAAACTGCAGTGGACCGTATGCTGAAAAACTGAATTATTTATAAGAATAATTTAATAACTTCTCCCATCAAAGAAGTCACGTATCTTTTTCAAAATTAGTGGTCCCTAAAATTTAGGGATATGTATAACCACTTAATTATTTAAAATATTTGACTGTGGTCAAATATAAATAATTAGGAGATTAATTAATATATTAGAATTAATCTAACAGAAGGAACCTTCTGCTTCTGTTACATTTCTCACTTCTTCAGCTGATGCAGCGTAGTATGGTATGTTGAACGATTCCATCTTCTCTTCCACCGCTTCGTTCTGCACCCTCGATCAAATTCATTGTCAACATTATAATATTCAGATTTAAATCATTTGTTTAGCATCAATCTTCTTACCGAGTAAAGATATAAAACATTATGCAAAACTTAAATATATAAAAAGCGCATAATACAGAGCATACTAATTACTCTCCTCAAAATGAAATAAAGCTTATATATATTAAGATATGATATAAATATAACTCATTTTTTAGAGTTATCAAAGTCGTTATATATATATTGACGGAAGGCCATCTAGAGATTAATTAATCATTATTTCACATCAAAAGACTTGATTTTCCTTTTTGTTTTTGGATTAATTCAAGTTTTAGCCTCTTATATACGTGGAGATTTTATCAAAGGAAGAACCATCAATTATACCTTATTATATTGATAAACTATAAAAAATATTTTAATATTCTTGTATCACTAAATTATACTTTAATGTTTAATTCTATCAAATAAAAATATCATACATTCAGAAAAATATTTCAATATTTCTCTGTCAATAAATTATATCCTACTATTTGATTCGGTTGATTAAAGCACCTTCTGTCACAGACTTACGATGTTGAAATTATGCTCAATCGTATATTAGATCATATGAGATTCTTATGTGACACACATGACAGAATCAACCTAATCAACCTTTTAACAGATGACCCGTCAAAACTTAAACATCATTACCTACGGAACTAAATCAAATTTTAGGGTGTGACACAATGATGGAGAAACACTGAACTTTTTTTTTCATTGTAGAAGATATTTTTAATTAGGAGAACAAGATATTATGGTATAATTCAATAACCGAGAAATATTAGAATATTTACATAATTGACTAATACAGTAGGATATGGAATAATTCATAGTTTTCACTTTTATCAACATAGTGCAAAATAATAATAATAATAATAATAAAAAGTACCTCTTTGGCAATACTCATCAGTGCTTCAGCTAGTAGCTCCCAGTGGTGGCTGGCCTCTTCAGCCCACGCATCCGGTGAGTTTCGGCCCATAAACAAGAGCAACATCGTTCCCCCCGCCACCACCTCCTCCGCCCTCGATCTCAGAAACACCCACAAATCTTTCTCAAACTGTGACTTGTACGCTTTCACCACCTTCTCTGAGCTCGTCTTGGATATGTAAATCTTCCCTCCGTTACCCGCAGCCAGTGGTACCTTTGAAAGCCAATGGAGACTGGTGGAAGAGTGAACGAAATGCAAAGTCTTTGATGGGTAGAGCCTTCCATGGAAGGTTCCGGGCATGGCGGATACCAAGCACCTATCAGATCCAATTCCACTCTCCTTCCTGAGGTTGCTGTAGAATTCCGGCAAGTAGGTGAAAACTTGGTTGAAATCGTTGGATGGGAGGTCGTTGAGCGAGACTCTGAGCTCCGGCACGGGGAGGCGGGCGGCGCAACAGGCATGGCAAACATTGTTTATAATCTGAGAGATGGCAAGAAAAGTGTTGGGGCCAGAAGAGCAGCCGAGATCAGCAATGCCCATGCTGCTTGGGACAGTGTTCTTCAACGACTCCGCCACTGCTTCCTTCAAGATTGTTTCTCCCAATGATATTATCCGCCTCTGCAGACTCATATTAATAAATAAATAAATCTGCATGCATCATCTATATATCTTCTGTTACTAGTGTTTATGGATTTCAGATAATGAATATGGCTTTACTTACTTGGAATGTGGAGTTTTTGGCGTAGCTGGCTTCTGTTTCTCCTTTGTTCATGTGAAGCATCTTCGTGTAGGAACTGAGTCTACAATAGGCGACATGAATCGCCATTTATTAAATTCCGGATTCGATTTATGTATATCAAAATAAATGTCATTACAAACAGTAAATGCCCTATGCATGCTCCTATTTAATTTAATTCGTAGATTCAAAGGAATACATGAGACTCCAACGACTGATCTACAGATCTAGATCGATGATGGCAATGAAGATGGTGCAGATCTGGATCTGGAATCGATCAAAGCGATGGTGTTCCTACAGATCTGATCTTCTGATCTGTTCCCTTGCTCGATCCGGAAATCTGGTGAGGATACGCTACTGGATCTACAGCCGCCCACTCTCTCACAATCTCTCTAGGGTTTCTGATTTGAAACTCAAAACTTATGTGGGAAAATGAGAGATTCATCTATTTATATAGATCTGAGAATGGGCTATTAGGGTTTAATAAACCCTAATGGGCTCTGAGCAGTGTTGGGCCAGACCAGGGATCAAATGCAAATAATAAAGTGGGCCTCCTATTAATTAATTCCATGTTCAACCCAGAACATAATTAATTAATAAACATTAATTCATGCCACCAGAGAATTAATGCTGACCTACCCCTTTATTACCACGTTATTAGGAACGGGTTGCATTGACTTGGTTAATCCCCATATTTAAGGTTTCAGACATTCATTAATTAATTCAGCGTATGACAATTAGCTGTAATTAATTAATCTCTTATTATTCCTGAGTTGTACCACTCAACCCTTATCGCTTATGCTTGAATCAATGATTCAGCCTGCAGGACTTAGCATAACGAACCTCGTGAGCTTCCCAGGGAATGTCACCATCCTGAAACGGATATGGTTATCTAAATCCAGCCTGAGGAACCCCCACACAAACTGCCACCACCCAAGTTGCAGATATACGAGTACATGTAAGACTCTCCACCATAGCAAGTCAAAGTGACAGTCAACCCATGTGTGCCCCTCAGCTTTCAATAGACTTTAGATCCGACCAAGTTACTGAGATCTTTACTCATTCATATGTCAAGTAGAATGGTTCATCTCACTGTTGATCCTATCAATACATTGAGATGTACCGGTCACACAAAGCAGTCAAGATAAACCGCTTATGGACTTGTGTGCCGCAGCCTAAATCGACAGCCAAACCAAAAACTGTCTCAGCTGTGATAACTATTTATATCTCGCTAGGTCGAACGATCTATACGATCTTCTGTGATCTCTTACAAACCGTATGATCTCCCTATCGACGAGATAACTGGATGTGTTTGTTCGCATCGTATGATTGTTAATTCAGACAGGAGTTGTTTATTGCAAGTCATTAATGATTACCAGTATATCAAACATAACGTTTCCCAATATACCAATCATAATGCTTTTATGTATACAATTCCAACAATCTCCCACTTATACTCAAAGCATTATACCATTACTTTCCAGAGTATAACATGTGTCTATTCTAATCTAGCTATTACATTTGGTCACCAGGTGGCCGACATCTACCTCAGTCCTAGGCTACGAACGTGACCCTCGTATGCCTTCTGTGGTAAGCCCTTTGTAAATGGATCCGCTAGATTATCCTTCGTGTCAATCTTCTCTATTTGCACATCGCCCCTCGCAACGAATTCTCGTATGATGTGGTACTTTCTCTCTATGTACTTTGACGCCTTGTGAGTTCTTGGTTCCTTAGAGTTGCTACTGCACCAGCATTATCACAATATATCGTGATGGTCTTGGGCAAACTCAGAACAATATCTAACTCTTGGAGGTAGTTTCGGAGCCATACTGCTTCTTTAGAAGCTTCTGAAGCTGCCACATACTCAGCTTCCATGGTGGAGTCTGCGATACATTTCTGTTTCGTACTCCTCCATGATACGGCTCCACCTCCCAAGGTGAACACATAGCCCGAGGTCGATCTCTTCTCATCCTGATCCGCCTGGAAATCCGAATCCGTATAACCCACAGGGCACAAACTCTCACACTGATAAACAAGACAATAGTCTCGAGTTTTTTTCAGATACTTGAGAATATGTTTGACAGCAGTCCAGTGCGCCTGTCCAGGGTTAGACTGATATCTGGCCACCATGCCCACGGTATAACGGATATCTGGCCTCGTACATAGCATCGCATACATGACACTTCCCACTGCCGAAGCATATGGTATTTTAGCCATCTCATCCTTCTCCTCTTCTGTTGCAGGGCATTGTGCCTTAGACAGAGGAACACCATGTCTGAAAGGTAGCAACCCTTTCTTGGCGTTTTGCATGCTAAAACGAGCAATTACAGTATCAATATAAGCGGCCTGAGACAAGCTTAACATCCTCTTCTTGCGATCACACAAGACTTTAATCCCAAGGATGTATCCAGCGTCTCCTAGGTCCTTCATTTGAAACTGTTCGGATAACCATCTCTTTATGTCTGACAACACCTTCAAATCGTTGCCGAATAGAAGAATGTCATCTACATAAAGTGCAAGGAATACCACGCTTCCGCTGACGTATAATCGGTACACACAACTTTCGGTTTCGCACTGTGAAAATTCATAGGATTTAATCACATCATCGAAATGTTTGTTCCATGACCGTGAAGCTTGTTTAAGTCCATACAAGGACTTCTTTAGCTTCCAGACAATATGCTCTTCACCGTCCTTCACATAACCCTCTGGCTGCTGCATATAGATGTCACGACCTTCCTCAAGGTACCCGTTTAAAAATGCGATTTTGACATCCATCTGCCAGATTTCTAGGTCCATATGTGTTGCAATGGATAGAAGAATTCGAATGGATTTGAGCATGGCTACCGGTGAGAAGGTCTCGTCATAGTCAATGCCCTCTTTTTGACTATAACCCTTCGCCACCAACTTGGCTTTAAAAGTCGTTATCTCTCCTTTCGAACCTTTCTTCCGTTTGTATACCCATTTGCAACCTATGACCCGAAAGCCATCTGGTAGCGCAGACTTCTGGTATACATCCATAGAGGTAATTGATTCAATTTCTGAATCCATGGCTTTATGCCATTTTTCAGCATCTTTGTCATTTACTGCTTCGTCGTATGTCCATGGGTCGGTATCATCTAGTCCGTCTTCCGGGATCAAGTCCGAAGACTCTCCCACGAATATATACCGCTCGGGTTGGTGAGGTACCCTCCCACTACGACGGAGCACTGGTACTGCGTCAACAGTTGGTGCAGTTACTTGTGGATCAAATCCTTGCACTGGCGACCGTGCAATTGATTCCATACCTTCGAGAGGTACACTCAATCTCCCACGGGGTTTTCCCAATGAAAGCACATCATCGTCTCCAATTTCTTGGAGAATGATATCACTTTTGAATTTGTGGTTTTTCACAAACTCGTCCTCTAAGAATCTTGCGTTGGTGCTAACAACGATCTTCTGATCCTCAGGACAGTAGAAATAACCACCCTTCGTTTGTCTGGGGTATCCCACAAACAGCATTAGCTTGGACCTACCTTCTAACTTATCAGGTTCCTTCGACAAAACATATGCCGGACAACCCCACACTCTTATCTTTGACACACTGGGCTTTCGCCCATGCCAGAGTTCCGAGGGTGTTTTAGGAACTGACTTAGAAGGTAACAGGTTCAGCAAGTACACCGCTATTAGTAACGCGTGGCCCCAAAACGAAACTGGCAAGTTCGCATAACTCATCATAGATCTAACCATTTCAAGAAGAGTCCTATTTCTTTTTTCCGCCACACCATTCTGCTGAGGAGTGTCTGGTGCGGTCCATTGGGATGTAATCCTATGCTCTGATAAAAACTGCAAGAACTCGTCACTGAGATACTCACCACCACGATCAGATCGTAATGACTTAATGGTCTTGTTTAACTTCTTTTCTACTTCCGCCTTGAATTCCTTGAATTTCTCAAAGCATTCAGACTTATAGTGAAGTAAGTAAACGTACCCGTATCTCGAGTAATCATCAATAAAAGTGACGAAATACTTAAATCCTCCACGAGCTTGCGTGGACATATGTCCACATAAATCAGAGTGGATCAGTTCCAACACATCACTTGCTCGAGACTGACTTGCCTTGAAAGGCCTGGTCGTCATCTTTCCCTCTATACAGGATTCACAAACTCGATATGGAACTACCTGGATTGAATCCAACGTTCCATCATCCAGGAGTCTCTTGATCCTCTTTAGATTGATGCGACCTAGTCTCAGATGCCATAGATATGTAAGATCCTCATCAGAAGATGAAAACTTTCTCTTCTTATGATTAAATGAGTTATATGCAGCATTCACGAAAGATTTATGCAAACAAGTTATGATATAAAGAGAGTCTTTCTGTATCCCACGACAGATAACACCGTTATTGCCATTGATAGTAACATGACTATCAAAAATAACTGAAAATCCATCATTTAGTAAACTGGAAACAGAGATAAGGTTCCGCCAAAAATCCGGCACATACAAAACATCTCTTAAAATCAAAACATTGTGTTGAAAGCATAATGTAACATCTCCAACTGCTACTGCAAACACACGAGCAACATTACCCATGGAGATCGTCATCTCGTCATCATTCAGCTGCCTTGTCGGCCTGAATCCCTGCAAAGTGTAACAAACATGATCAGTAGCTCCAGTATCCACTACCCACGAATGGGTAGAAACAGATGCTAAACATGTTTCCGTTACAAGTGCTAATGACGTACCTTGTCCAACCCACTTGGTCAGACAATCCTTCTTCCAGTGACCAGTTTTGCCACAACGGAAACACTTGCCCTTCTTTCCCGGTGTCACAGTCTTCTTTTTCCCAGAACTTTTGCTTCCAAAGGCTGTCTTCTTGAATTTCTTTCCAATCACCCCTTTAGCACCTTTCGATGAAGCAGGGCGACTACCGGAAGAAACCAAGACTGCCTTTTTAGGTTGCATGACTGATTCAGCCGCCATGAGATCACTAAGTAACTCATTGAGAGTATACTCCTTTTTACTCATGACAACATTCAGCCTAAAGTTCTCAAAAGACTTCGAAAGTGAGTTGAGTATGATATCGACCTGGGCTTCCCCGTCAATACCTCCTCCATGCAACATCATTTCATCCATGAGATGAGTCATGGAAAGAACGTGCTCCTTCACTGAGCTACCATCAGTCATTTTACAACTCACAATTTCCCTCATGAGTTTAAATTTGACAGCTCTATCCGATTCCCCATAAGTAACTGTGAGACTATCCATAATCTCAGTTGCTTTGTCATAGTGCTGATGTTGTTGCTGGAGCACCTTAGACATAGTGGTCATCATGTAGCACTTGACTACATTATTAGACTTGACCCACTTGTCATAGAGGTTCCGCTCCACATCAGTTGACTCAGCAATAGGGACAGCTGGACACGGAGTATTAAGAACATATTTATGTTCCTCTGCAACTAGGATATAATCCAAGTTGCGCTTCCATTCCAGGAAATTCGGACCAGTTAATTGATTTTGTGCCAAGATATTTATGACATTATTCATAGACATATCTGAAAACAATAATTGATTAAAGTAAGTACATACATGCAGAACATTGAAACAAATATGCATTGTAACCTTTTGATAAACCAATACAATTGTTTCCCCCAATTGCCTAGGTGCATCTACTGCAAGCTCCTTTTGAAGACGTTTACAGCAGACCACCTAACCAGACTGCTCTTTAAAGTTCCGGTCTTTAATTTCAATCCATGCCAGGTATTCGCCGTCAAATGAAATTAATAATCGGAGATAAAACTAAGACCATGTTCAACCTATCTGAGCAGGGACATCATTCATGAGTTAGTACTCAGACAACATCTAAGCATTTGACCACAATTCTAACTCCGGAAGTTAAAAGGACGATTTGTCATACGTACTAGACCCATGACGCATGCCTCTTACAACCTTTGTTATCTCATTTAAAACAATTCTAGAGAACTTATGAACAAATAAAGTAAGCAGGCTACGGTCGTGTAGACGTCTACTCACTTCACTGTCCACTTCTCACATGTTTAAATGTTTTATTTAGAAGTCTCATCTATTAGAACTTATGAACAAATAAAGCAAGCAGGATACGGTCGTGTAGAAGTCTACTCACTTCACTGCCCACTTCTAATAAGAGACCGCATTGTGGAGGTCTTGTTGATTTTAATTAAAAAATCTTTCTTAGTCTTTTTCTTTCAAAAGGTTCTTATGCGCACAGATTATTTTATGATCCATAAATTATGTCACATCTAAAATTCCATCATATTTCTCAACATGATTCCGGAATTTATAGACATAATTTAATACATAAAATAAATCACATAAAGCATGCTTTGAACATTAAATAATAAAGCAATAACATGCTTCCCTATTATCTACAACATGCTTTAAAAATAAATAATAAAAGCAGTAGCATGCTTTCCTATTATTTACTAGTGCGCACATAATAAATCACATCATACGAGAAATTAATTAAATAAACAAATAAAATTTCTCGTGGCCCCTTGATGCAATTACATGGGAAATAAAATTAAACCTATCTATTACAAGGCTTTAAATAAATACAGATCTTCAAACTGGGCTCCCACTCTTTAATTTGAAATCTGCAACTTTGGGCTGGAATAAAAAATACAGCAGTTTGGGCCAGGAATTAGGGTTTCAGGCCCATAGGGTTGCAAAAACCCTAGTTTTCAGCAATTCGGGTCGCCTCCGGGCTGCCGGGCCCGCGCCCAGCCCGGATCTGAAACCCTAGCAGAAACTAGGGTTCCAGCCGCCTCCTTCACCACCCAAAACCCTAGCCGCCGCCGCAGCTGCTACAGCCCCGCCGCCGCTGCACCTGTGCACACCGCAGCCGTCGCGCCACCAGCGCCCCAACGCGCGCCACCTACAGGCGGTCACCGCCCGCCGCTGCAGCGCCTTGACCGGCCGCCGCTGTGCGGCCCCATCGTCCACCACCTTCGCGCACAGGGAAGAGGGAAATCGCGAGCTTCTGCGACAGGGACGAAAGTCGCGAACTGCGACGTTCAGAGGTCCGCCGCGCCTGGCTGCGCGCGGCCACTGCCTCCCGAGCCGCGCCAAACTGCAACCGTCGCCAGGCCACCGCCACGCACCGCCTGCGCGCGGCTGCTGCTGCTCCAGCCTCCACCGTGCGCGGCTGATCACTGTTATTTCTAACATATTAATTATAGAAACAGTGGCAAATAAATTTGTAAACCCTAGGGTTATCGATCCAGGGGAATTGTATGGGGAAATTATCCTATGTACTAATTATGATTCTAAGATTCATTGTTTGAGAGATCCAAAATCAGGGTTTTATAAAAGTAAAGAGAACAATGCAGAAAATTAAAGTAGTTTGGAAAGCAAATTTAAAGGAACACAGATTCTAGGGAAGAATTCATATTATGGATGACATGTAGGAATCAATTAATTTAACAGGTGGAATACTGCAACAATGCTATATTTCCTTGTTTTGCAAATATAACCTAGATTACTAACTAGTGACTATCTCCGCTCGGTCTCAAAGTACACCAAATTAGTCAATCTGATAAGCAAATCAGTTCAATCCCTACAGTCTAGTACATCTGTTTGGATAGTGTAGAACGTATCATGCATTCATATTCCCACTATTAATATTCACCTCTCGGTCCTTCTATCAATAGCTAGACATCTAAATTAATCGTCACCTCTCGGTACTTGAATATATCTAGAATTAGAAAATAAACACAAGAATCATGAACCTAATTAATTAATCCTAACATGCATCCATAATAATATCAACCCCTAGAACCCGCTAGGGTTTCTAGCCACTCATCGCAGATAGAAATCCAAAAGAAAACATATTAAATTGCATAAACATAAAGAACTTACAAGAAAATAAAAGGGTTTCATGTTCCCCAAGTCTCCAAACTCTAAAAACTGAATACTATGATGATTGGTACTGAAAAATTGAATTTACATAGGTATTTATAGTGGTGGATGTGTATCCTATCAAATCTAGGGCTAAAGATATGAATAAATCCGTTTTTCCTCGAATTTCCGCTCCAGCAGACAGCCTCGCGTCGATCGTGGCTGATCCACGTCGATCGACGTGGCTTCTTGGTCGGCGTCGATCGATGCTGATTGGCGTTTGTCGACGCAGCTTCTCGCCCCTTCTGCGCGGTCTCACGGTTTTGGCCATAACTTGCTCTCCCGAACTCCGATTGACCCGATTCCAGTTGCGTTGGAGAGCTAACTCAAAGCATCATCCATTGCCATGTGCCAATAGCTCGAATTCCTCTTGTGGAAGAACTCTTCACTGCTACTCTTACACGTCACTGCTTCCGGAACGGATTTCTCGTGAACTTAGGCCTAAAACCCTACAAAAACACCAAAATGCGCATAATACCACCTAATATAGACTCATGCATAGAATATATATATAAACTGAATAAAAATACAGAAAATAGTAGAAAATAATATAGATAAGCGAGTTAAATAATGAGCCTATCAGCGGCTGCTGCTGGCAAAGAACCGCCGTGCTCTGCCTGCCCGCGGCCGTACAGTCGCCGGAAAACCACTGGACCATTTCCATGGCTATTCTTGTTCTCTCTCTTACTCAGGTTACAGATTGAATAAAAAAAATACAAGCAAATAGATCTAGTATATTACATATTTTTCCTATCAATCTAATCGCGGATTTTCTCGCGATTTAAAACAAAACCAAAACAGAGAGTGGCCACGAGAACAAAAATATCCACGACAAAAATAAATCCATCCACAATAAATTAAATGACATGCATAAACTGAATGTCAATTATTTATTTTCCGACAGAGCCATAAAATACGAACCTCGATCTGATACCAATTGTAGGAACTGAGTCTACAATAGGCGACATGAATCGCCATTTATTAAAACTCCGGATTCGATTTATGTATATCAAAATAAATGCCATGACAAACAGTAAATGCCCTATGCATGCTCCTATTTAATTTAATTCGTAGATTCAAAGGAATACCTGAGACTCCAACGACTGATCTACAGATCTAGATCGATGATGGCAATGAAGATGGTGCAGATCTGGATCTGGAATCGATCAAAGCGATGGTGTTCCTACAGATCTGATCTTCTGATCTGTTCCCTTGCTCGATCCGAAAATCTGGTGAGGATACGCTACCGGATCTACAGCTGCCCACTCTCTCACAATCTCTCTAGGGTTTCTGATTTGAAACTCAAAACTTATGTGGGAAAATGAGAGATTCATCTATTTATATAGATCTGAGAATGGGCTATTAGGGTTTAATAAACCCTAATGGGCTCTGAGCAGTGTTGGGCCAGACCAGGGATCAAATGCAAATAATAAAGTGGGCCTCCTATTAATTAATTCCATGTTCAACCCAGAAAATAATTAATTAATAAACATTAATTCATGCCACCAGAGAATTAATGCTGACCTACCCCTTTATTACCACGTTATTAGGAACGGGTTGCATTGACTTGGTTAATCCCCATATTTAAGGTTTCAGACATTCATTAATTAATTCAGCGTATGACAATTAGCTGTAATTAATTAATCTCTTATTATTCCTGAGTTGTACCACTCAACCCTTATCGCTTATGCTTGAATCAATGATTCAGCCTGCAGGACTTAGCATAACGAACCTCGTGAGCTTCCCAGGGAATGTCACCATCCTGAAACGGATATGGTTATCTAAATCTAGCCTGAGGAAACCCCACACAAACTGCCATCACCCAAGATGCAGATATACGAGTACATGTAAGACTCTCCACCATAGCAAGTCAAAGTGACAGTCAACCCATGTGTGCCCCTCAGCTTTCAATAGACTTTAGATCCGACCAAGTTACCGAGATCTTTACTCATTCATATGTCAAGTAGAATGGTTCATCTCACTGTTGATCCTATCAATACATTGAGATGTACCGGTCACACAAAGCAGTCAAGATAAACCGCTTATGGACTTGTGTGCCGCAGCCTAAATCGACAGCCAAACCAGAAACTGTCTCAGCTGTGATAATTGTTTATATCTCGCTAGGTCGAACGATCTATACGATCTTCTGTGATCTCTTACACACCGTATGATCTCCCTATCGACGAGATAACTGGATGTGTTTGTTCGCATCGTATGATTGTTAATTCAGACAGGAGTTGTTTATTGCAAGTCATTAATGATTACCAGTATATCAAACATAATGTTTCCCAATATACCAATCATAATGCTTTTATGTATACAATTCCAACACTTCGTTCCTTCCATTTCTTATTTTCTATGCTTTCAGAAATTGCTGCATTCATTGTATATTTATAGGCAACCTTGAGTCCAACAAATTGTTATAAAATCAGGTAAGGTTAGGCCTCGTATTAAATAGTATATTATCATATATGTTTTGTCGTTATTTCGACATGATATTTAAAGTTGTTGAAGGTTTATAGAATTAGTTCATTCCTAATTATTAGTTCATTCCTAATTAAACTAACTTAAATGGGTGTGTATTGTAATCTATTCTAATCAATTCAAGTTTACAACAAATATATTCTCTAAACAAGCATTCTCTTGTTGTTCTTGTTTCAATATATCTTCACACAAAAATCCCAACAAAAGGAAGGGTAAAATATACATTCATGCTTAATTATTTAAAATTGTCCATAACACAGTACGTGATACAATAAGAATATATTGATTCATTCTATTTATAAAAAGAAAAATAAACCCTAATTTAGATTCTTTGACATAGTTTCTTTTTTTCTTGGTGAAGTTGAGGATTAGTCACATTAAGTATATTGATGGAGTTGTAAATGAAAGCTTGTTCGAGCTCGTTTATTAAATAAATTATACTTAAGCATCATAGTATTCGACTCATGACCTCGTGACCAAGCTCGTTAGCTAAATTTAATTAGAAATATAAAAAATTAATTTTTCAAATTAGTTTTACTATGATTTAAAAGTAACAATAATGATAGTATTGAAAAGAAATTTGAATTTGAGCATGAATATAATATTAACTTTGGAATAAATAAAAGAATTTATTTTAAAATAATTAATAATGAATATTTTAAATATATTATAAATCTAGAAAGTTTGTTTAGGTTGACTAAGATTTGATAAAATTCATTAACTTCAAAGTATTCAATAAAAAAGCTTAAAGCTCGACTCGAAACTAAACAAATTAATAATTTGCGGAAATACACGTAAAAAAATAGAGTATTAAAATGTAGTAAATTTTAGGGGTGTTCGCGGTTTGGCCGAAACCGGTCAAACCGGCCAAACCGTATTTATTTGGCCGGTTTAAATTATGATTTTAAACCCGGCAGTTTGAAAAATTTTGAAACCGGATAAAATCGGTACGGTTCCAATTTGGTGTGTTAAACCAGCCGTTTCGGCCGGACCGGCCGGATACATATATCTTTATATTTATTCAACCAATTCGTAGGTAAATGTCTATAGTTGAGTTGGTCTGCGAGCAGTCCGTTTATTCTAGCAATCCGGAATCGATCCTTCTTGAGGACATTTAGATTTATGTTTATTTTTTATATCAAAGTTTAACTTGTTTTTTCAAATTTTTCTCTCTATCGGTCAAGCTTGGTTGGTCCTAGCTTTAATTGCCATATTACTTCCTACAAAATGTTGTTAACTAATTGATAATCTTGTAGGAAATTCATTTATAATTAATTAGCAAATGCATGCAAATATTTCTTCAAATTTTGCACTACAAAAAAAATTGAAAATTTGCGACAGATTCGCGACCAAAAAAAAGGGTCGCGAATTAGCGACGGACTAACGACGGAATTGCGACGGAATTAAATTTTAAATTTTGCGATCGAATTGCGACCAATTTCTCATCGCAAACTTTAACGACGAAAAATTCCGTCGCAAATCCGTCTAAAATTCTCTATTTTTAAATATATATATATATATATATATATAGTACATATATAAATATTTTGAAGGAAATTAATTTGCGACGGATTTGCGACCAAAAAATTCCGTTTTGCGACGGAAAATTTGGTTGCAAACCCGTTGCAAAAATTTGTGACGGATTGGTCGCAAATTTTTTTGCGACGAAGGTTTTTGCGACGGGTAAAATTGGTCGCAAATCGATCGCAAAATAGCAGTTTGCGACCGATTTGCAACCATTTTTTCAACAATCAATTAAATCAATTTCAATTCTCACTTTCAAAGATGGTCACCTCACCGGTGCCAAGTGAAAACAATTTTCAATCTCCAAAACCAGAAACTTTCTCAACCCAAAAATTTTCGTTCTCAAACTTCTACAATCTCCAACTTACTTCATCCAACAATCAGTATTAGCACTTATGCTTAACACAAAATCAGTTCAATTCAAAGCAATTCAACTTCCTTATTCCACATAAACACTGATTCCTTTCAATCCCTCAAATCACTTTCAAAATGTTCACAATGTTTTCAAAACATTCAAATCATACTTAAATTGCAAGCGGGGAAACTTTTTAAACTTGAAAACGTACCTCAGGTGGCGCAGGATGGAGTAGGGTGTAAACACGAGCGGACACCTCACATAACTTTCATTTTTTAAACCTTTCTAAGACTCGAAGTTTTTCCAAAATGATTGAAATCGTTTTAAAACCAAAAACCGCGGCTCTGATACCACCTATGTAACGCCCCCAAATGACCTTCCCTAATTTGGGGTCGCGCTACATTGATGTTTCAGGTTTTGTCAAACATTTTCTCATTTAAGTAAGCGGAAGACTTTAATTAAAATGAAAAGATAATTGAATTCATCAGAATCATACTTCGAGTCAAATTAAAAGAACATATATTCAAATCACTTTAACATTCAGAATTGGGAAGGATAAATCAGAGAGTGTAGCAGCGTGTGTGTAACGTGGCGGAGATATGCATATGAAGATGCATATCTCAGGATCTATAAGTTTACAAAATTTCTCCACTGCTCAGTTTACACCCCTGCTTGCCCATCCTTGCCGCTCAACCTGCGTATTTTAGAAATAATACGAGGGGCTGACTACTAATGTACCCAATGAGAAACATGCCCGAAAACTTACATTATATATATGAGAAGTGCTATGCAACTCACGCAGATAAACACGGAGTTTTGTTGAAAAGGACCGTGCTATCTAAAATATTTTATTTTGCATGCGTGCTATTCATATGCTATTATATATGTTTCAGTGTTGTAACTGGAAATTGGCCGACTTCCAAGTTACGATGATCAGTCAGGAATGCAAACACACTCAACCTACTGTCATCTAAGTGCACTAGTCTCAGTAATCCATTTTGAGACCCGATCGTTAAAAGATTATTCCCTGGATCCAAAACACAAGAGGACTTTCCACCTCATTCCAACAAACACGTGGGCACAGTTCACCCAGTTCACAATAACATGGGGGCTTCTACCCCAGTTCACTAAATGAGTTCTAGCGCAGTTATGAAAACCTGGTTCTAAACTCATTAGTAATACTCTACGTCAATGGGAATCGACAGAGGACAGATACAATAGCACAAAACATGCATAGCAATCTCAGTTTAAAACAAAATAGTTTTAACATGTTTTCGAAAAGAAAACACACATTTCGTTTGTACTTAAATAGTTTCCCACCTCGTATTAGGCTTTAGATATAGATGTTTTTCCGCTAGTTCGAGCTAATCCTCTCTGCTTTCAACCTCCTACAAGTAATCAGGGATATCCAAATTAGGACTGATGATCTAGGACAATAATAACTCAACAGTTCCTAGTAATACTATTCATGCTTCTAACCATATGATAACCACACTCGAACAAAACCCGAAAAAGATTATAATTGGATAAAAGAATTAAGTTTTCCCCCTGTTTGAGTTCTGTGTCGACCGACAGGGTTCTGTGTCGGTCGACACAACCCTCATCGACACCATATTTCGGTCGTCAGTCTCCTTGTCGACACACCTCCATCGACCTTTTCTGTCGATCAACACGAGTGTGTCGATTTCATCTCATGGCTGGCGTTTGTGTTGATCGACTATACCCTATCGACACACTTCTGTCGATCGACACGTACCTCTGTCGATCGATATACAATCTGTCGACCGACAGGAGTGTTCGACAGCTCTCCATCGACAATAGCCTCTGTGTCGATCGACACACTTCTCTGTCGATCGACACAGGTCGTCTTCTCTGACCTCTCGCGGCTGAACCTGCAAGATCGACGAAAAACCCTTCCCACACCTCCGGTTTAACATGTAATTACATAATTGAGGTCCTAGAACATCCTAGAACATGATTATCACCTTAAAACTTGATTTAAACATGAAAAATGGAGGTTAAACGGAGCTAACCGAAAATCTATCCCTCCGGCGGCGGTGACGAATTCCGACGACTAAACCTGCGTTCCTTGCTACCCGAATGTTCTCTACAACATCAAGAACACGACTAAATCATCCAAATTCGCATATATGTCCGATTAAGCGAGTTCCCAACATCAAACCCAAAATTCGCACTTGAAGGACACCTCACCTTCTCACCTCCGTATCTCGGCCGTTTCCCGCTTTCTCGGAGCCCACCTTAGCTCTTTAGAAAGCTGGGAAGACGAGATACATGTTGGTGGTGGTGGCTCGGTTGGGGGTCACCGGGGCTAGCCGGAATCTGGCCGGAAAGTCGACGGGTTTGGGTGGGGTAGATGCTCTCTCTCACTTTCTCTCTCTAGCTCAATATGGTGGAGTGGAATGAAGTATAATTCCCTCTATATATTTGTCTTGTATAAATTCCAACTCACAAAATATAATACTTATATGTATATATATATCACCATATAAACTCTCATTTCCTTATAACTCATATTCATGAATTATTCCACTTCACCTTAATACTTATTCCATTTCATGAAATCTTTATAAGGGTAATTCTAAACGCAGCCCCTAAATTACTCAATAAAGCCCCCAAATAAATAAGAAATAAAATAATAATTTGAATGTTCATTTTTACCCTTTAGCCTCAATTTTAATTTAGAATACAACAAATATTCCAGCTATTATAGCAACAATTCTTCTTTAAATAACAAATGAAAAATTAAAATTTTCTGGCCAGATGCACATATCTTCAACGAATAAACTCAAAAAAGAAAAAATTAATGGCGTCATCATTTTCATTATTCACAGCCAACCAAGTCTTAATAAAAACATATATCATGTTTATATCCTATAGATAAGTATGTACAAGAAATCCATTTTCATTATATCATGTTTATGAGATATGTATCTTCTTTCAATCTGAATTTGGACTAGTTTTGCGATATGATTTCCTATCATCGTTTTGCCTCATCTTTCAAAATGATCGAATTCAAAAATAAAAAGGTGATTCCAGTTTATAATGGATTTTTTTAAGAACTCAACTCAGAAGACACTTACTTTCAATTCAAATCAATATTTAATAATGATGTATATGTGTGTGTTTATAAAACTTATCAATGGTGTAGTATGTAATAAAAGTGGGTGAAGCTAATAAAAGA
Organism: Plectranthus barbatus; assembly: GCA_026898455.1. NCBI lineage: Eukaryota > Viridiplantae > Streptophyta > Magnoliopsida > Lamiales > Lamiaceae > Plectranthus > Plectranthus barbatus. Next base: position 226,130 of record JAPKLW010000747.1, read on the forward strand.
GAATCTCAAGAAAATGGTGTATTATGTAATAAAAGTGGGTGAAGCTAATAAAAGAGAATCTCAAGAAAGAGTAGAAGGCAGCATTTCATGGCCGTATTAAATCTCCCATTCCCATATATATATATATATACTTAATTAACGAGGGATTCGTCAATAATTTTGCATATATTTACCCTTTTTAACGTGTACAATTATCGGATCACCACAAATGGAGACTTTTGAACCACCATCTCCCCTTTTATCCTTCCCTTAATCAAGCAATCATCATTTCCCCCCCCCCTCCTAACCAAGTTTTCTCCCCTCTTCATGATTTTCCATTTATTTGTTGCACAATTTTATTAACTTTTTTTTTCTCCGGAAGAAGGCGTTCATGATTAAAAGGCTCGCAACAGTCTGACAATTTGCCTCTTTTTTTCTGGTATGATCCATCATTTCCTTTTCATTTTCTGTTGTTCAATTATGCTGCTTTATCTCTCATCATCATCATCTATCCTTTTGACATTGTTTGGTTTTGAGGGACGCCTGTCTATCTCTCTCTTCTTATTTATTTTACCCAGAAGCCTCGATGCAGAGGAACACAAACGATTTCTTTTGTGTGTACATGTTTATATAACCGCATCGGAGCCCAAGGCTAATTTGCAATTGCTGCTTCATCGCCATTTGCATTCAACCATCACATAATCAATAATTGCATCGCCGACGACAATTATTAATTAGTTAGGTTTTTTTTTTTTTTTTTTTTTTTTTGCAATGAGTGTTCGAAACAATTTAAGCAGCAATTTAGTTTCGTAATTTAACATTCAATCAACCCATAAATTTAATTAACATGTATTAATTATAAATTAAGCCCTAGGCTCAGATACCACTGTTGGGTTTCGTTGATTTCATCTAATGAACGCAGCGGAATAATTAATCAACGAACAGTTCTAGATTTACAATTAATATCATGCGTAGAGATTCAACGTGGATAAAAGGGAAAAACTTACAGTTTCTTCCGTCGAACACAAGCGATTCTGACTTGTCCTGGAGCGCGAATCCACCACTAGAGGTATCCACCTGTCGAATCAATCAGGTGCAGAATCCAATTCACGGTGTATATTCAAACCAGGAATGCTAGGAATTCCCAGAGAGAATTATGGAGGCTTAGAACTCAAAACCCTAGGTTTTGTGTATTTTATTTGAACTGTGTTGTTCTTATATAATGAATAATTCACATATCATATCTAATAAGATATGGAATATATTTGTTTCCATAATAATTATTAATAATCTAATTACTAATATATATTATTAACTATAATATATTAATCTAATTAATATATTATATATACTAATCCAATTAGTATAAAATCTTAGTCCTTATCTTTCATAGCTTTCCTGAAATGCTTGGGAGTCTCGATTGTATGCATTGGGAATAGAAAAATTGTCCAGTGGCGTGGAAAGGACAGTTTACTCGAGGCGATCATGGAGTACCAACGATAATGCTTGAAGCAGTTGCATCTTATGATTTGCGGATTTGACATGCATTCTTTGGAGTTGCAGGGTCAAACAATGCCATCAATGTTCTTAATCAGTATCCGTCTACAAGGTATAGCGCCTTCGTTACCGTTCGTCGTGAATGGTACGCAATATTCCCATGGATACTACTTAACGGACGGTATATATCCTGAATGGGCTAGTTTTGTCAAAAGTTTCTCATGTCTTCTAGATCCAAAGAGAAAGAAGTACAAGCAAATGCAAGAATCTGCGAGAAAGGATGTGGAACGAGCATTTGGGGTTCTCCAAGCTCGTTGGGGAATGATTAGAGGACCAAATAATTAAGCATTTCTGGATCAAATAATTAATAACGAAGTTTAAACCATAGAATCTGAAAATTATATTAAACAAATATCATATAGAGTTTTGGAAATTCAAAAAGTAAAAGTTGAAGCTAGAAAGTATGAGAAAAAAAAAAAAAAAGAAGTAGAAGAAACAAGGCATTGATGAAAGGGTTAAAATTTCCTAGTGAGAGAAATGAGGAGATTGATGTGTTTGGCGAGGGTTTGGGAGAAATAACGGTGAAGAAGAAGTGCAAATCTACGAAACAAGTCATCCATAATTTCAGTCCCGAAATGCGACTCCACCATGGGTTCCACCACAGCTCTAATAATGTTGGCCACTTGTTTGCTCTTACAGCCAATGCCATACGCCTCCGTACTGTCTTCGTCGTCGTCGACGGCGCCTCCGTCCCAACCGATCTCGAAGCTCTCCAGGTGGTTAATGGTGAAGGAGCCTTCTTCTTCTATCACATTTCTCACTTCTTCAGGTGATGCTGCATAGTACGGAACGTTGAACGTCTTCATCTTCTCTTCCACCATTTGGTTCTATATATATCATCAAGATTTAAACTTTCACTTTTGTTTTAGGCCATCTAGAGATTAATTACTCAATATTTAACATCACTTGATTTTCATTTTTTCATTTTTTTTTTTTTGGATTAGTTCATGTTTTAGCCTCTTACATACGTAGAGATTTTATCAAAATAATGCCAAAAAGAAGGAACGTCAAAAAATCTTGTGGAAATAAAAGGGTGTGGTTCAAAAATTTATTGGACAACAAAAAGAATATATACCTCTTTGGCAATACTCATCAGTGCTTCGGCTAGTAGCTCCCACTGATGGGTGCCCACTTCAGCCCGAGCATCCGGCGAGGTGCGGCCCATAAACGACAGCACCATGGTCCCCCCCGCCACCACCTCCTCCGCCCTCGACCTCAGAAACACCCTCAAATCTTTCTCAAACTGTGACTGGTACGCTTTCACCACCTTCTCCGAGCTCGTCTTCGATATGTATATCTTCCCTTCGTTACCAGCAGCCAGTGGCACCTTTGAGAGCCAATGGAGGCTGGAGGAAGAATGGACGAAATGCAGAGTTTTTGAAGGGTAGAGCCTGCCGTAGAAGGACCCAGGCATGGCGGATACGAAGCACCGATCCGACCCGATTCCCCTCGCCTTCCTGAGGTTGCTGTAGAATTCGGGCAAGTAGGTGAAAACTTGGTTGAAATCGTTGGATGGGAGATCGTTGAGAGAGACTCTGATCTCCGGCACGGCGAGGCCGGCGGCGCAACAGGCGTGGTAAACAGAGTTTATAATCTGAGAGATGACGAGAAAAGTGTTGGGGCCAGAAGAGCAGCCGAGGTCAGCAATTCCCATGCTGGTTGGGACTGTGTTTTCCAACGACTCCTCCACTGCTTCCTCCATGATTGTGTATCCCAATGATATAATCTGCCTCTGCAAACTCAAATGAACAGATAAATATGCATGCATGGAGTCTTCTGTTTGATTATTTATGTATATATGGATTTCGAATTATATATAAAAATATATGGCTTACTTGGACTGTGCAGTTTTTGGCGTAGCTGGCTTCCCTCTCTGCTTTGTTCATCCCCTCCATTTCTTAATTTCTATGTTTTTGAGAAATTGCAGCATGCATAAGCATAAGCATCAGCATGACCGCGTTTTCGTATTTATAGGCGTAAAAAAGAAAAAAAAAGAAAATAAAAATCATTGACAGTGAAATCTGAAAGGGAATTTAATTAGTTAGCATGAAAAAAAGTTCATTTTAATTTATGTTTTGCTTCAACATTTGTAAGTCTTTCCATAATGAATATTCCACTAAACGTTTCCGAAAGTTAATAAAGACATAATAATCCACCCATAAACATTTAATAGTCTTAGATTCGGAGCATAAATGATTAATTTTTTTTGCATTTGTACATATACTAGTTTTCCTCCCGCGCGATGCGCGGGGCGTAATATATTACTTTTAATAATTTATCAATAATAAATATATAAAATATCTTTTTAAATTTCATATATACATAATACAAATTTCATTAAAATATATTATAGCTTATTAAATAATTAATATAAAATTGCAACTATTTCTTTTTGTAGTCAAATATATTGTAAAATTTGAAAAGAATTGTATTAACTTTAGATATGAAATATTAGAATGTTATCATTAGCACATATATATAATTGAGGTAAACTTGTACCTTGATTTTTTTATTTTTTTTACTTTCAATTTATTATAAAAAAATATAAAATGTTGAAGCTTAAATGCATCAGAATCTAATTTTTATATTAGTATTATAGCTTAAATTATGCATAATATAATATATATATATATATATATATATATATATATATATAATAAAAAAATAGATGGATAGAATAACTTTTCTTTGAAAATTCTTTTTATTACAATAAAATCTCATAAAAACTTTGTTGTTGGCCATTTCAAGATAATATTATATATAGAAAGAGATTCAATGTTAAAAATCAGTTTATGATAAATAAAATTGAATCAACAATAGTTATCTATAAAAATCAATTATTTGTCCCCTGCTTAGGGTAGTAGTGAAATTATTTTACATATGACAAAGAGATCACGAGTGTGACCTTTCGAAGGATATTTGAGTGTGTAAGTTTAAATAAATGCATTACTATTTTTTGAAAAAAGAAATAAAATCAATTATTCACCCACTACTTGGGTCTAGTTATGAAAGCACCTTATGTATGATAGAGGTGAGTAAAACCAAACCTAAACCGTCAATCCGAACCGAACCGTCGGGTTTCGGGCGGTTTGATTCGGTTTGAAAACACATGCGATTTCAATTTCAGTGGGATTTTAAAAAAAATTTGGGTTATCGATTTGGTTCAATTTGGGTTCGATTATAACCAAACCGCAATCCATATACATATATAAATTATTAAATATTTTGTATTTATTATTTTACAAAATGCAGAATACAAAGTCACAAACCCAAGTTAGTTGTTACCCAACAAAACCTACTTCAGACTCTCTCGCTCAATCGCTCACCATCAAGTCCTCACCTCACGCACACCGCTCAATTTATCCCGACCCTTGCTCAATCCCTCACCCCTACTCAGCCCGTCACGCATGTCACTCTTTCTGTCTCGGCTTGTCGTCCCTATCGTCTCATGTTGCTCGCCAGTCGCCAGCTTGTAGCCTCGCGACCCTCGCTCAATCCCTTACCCTCGACCTCTACTCAGCCTCTCTCGCATATTGTCTTTTTTATTGTGATTTTGAGATTTGATATTTTTAAGGTTTTTTCGGTTTAAACCAAAATTGAATCAAAACTGATGAATCGGTGCGGTCGACATATTTTGATTTGGGTGGATCGGGTTGAATTTTTAAAAAATTGCAGGTTCGCAGTTTTGCGAGCTCAGTTCGAATTTCAAACCGAACTGCCCGTTGCTCTCTCCTAACCTGTGATAAAGAAATTATGATTTCGAGCTTTATCGGGTACATCTAGTTGTGAGTTTAAATTAATACATTACTATTAGAAAAAAGTCAATTATTGAACTTATTCTTAAACTTATGCTTAGTTACTTTATTTTAAATTTGAAATATAGTGTGCTTTAGTTGTTATATATATATATATTATACTTAGAAAGATTATACCTAAATACATCATAATCTAAAATAATAAAATTTTAATGTACAATTTTAATATATATGTATATTAATCTACAATTTTAATAATAAAATTAAATGTATATTTGATCACCCGTTGAAATATGTTTTTCCTTACATTCTTGATTAATTAAACTTCAAGGTAAAATGTTTGCGTGCATATACTAAAGTTTGAAATAAATATATAGTATTAATAATAACTATACATTAGATTTTAATTTATTCACTCATAAATATTAAAATATATGTTATTTTAAGAAGCGATTCAGTGAAATCCAAATCGTAATCATGATTATAAAGTACATATTCATATACTACACCAACTTCATTTGTCATGTGATATTTAATTGAGAATTCAATACATTAAAAACTAATCAAAAATTTATGTTTAATTTAAGTTTCTTGTTAAATTTTAGAATTGTCACACTTACCAAATCGGGCATCCCAACCGAATTGTAACATTTTAAAAAATGGCAACTTTTTCACACTCAACAATAACATATTAATCCAACTAACTCATTCTACACTCACAACTCTTAATCCCGAGCCGAAAAGAAATGTGACAATTGGTATGTGATGGAGGGAGTAATACAATAAAATATTTTACTCTAGGAAATACATGATTTCAATTTAACTGAAAACTAATATTCATATCCTCCTCCGTTTTCATCCAAAGAATGGTTGAGTGAATGTTATGTGCAAAATAATTGGCAAATGAATAGTTAGATAATTTCCACCAAAATGCACCTACTACGATCAAAACTGAAACAATTCTAAAATATTGTTTCATATCTTACCTATCAAAGACAACATGCACTCAAAATGAAATGTCATAAACTAATTATACACTCTTAAGATAATTTTAATATTAATTGGTCAATTGATTATGCCTAAAATCATCACATAATACTAATGATTTTTCTTTATAATTCCATAATCATTGTAAGTTAATTATTATAATAGATATTTTATGTTTGGTGGTTATTTACATAATTTATTTCTTGTCATATGTGCATGGCTTTGTATTTATTGGAGTAATTTTTTGTTTATTGTTTTAAAAGCATGAATGATTAGTAGAAATATAAAAATATATTTAATTGAAGGACATAAAAAGTTTACGTGCAAAAAATAAAAACTGCTATAACTAAATAAAAAATTTATAATAATAAAAAACTCCAACCATATGTTTGCTTCCTGGTAAATTAAATCTGGTTTCAAGCCACTCGTCAACTCAGTAGTATTATCCGTTACCAGAAAATGTTTCTTGTTGTGGAAATGCAGTTTGTTGCCTACCAAGATAATTCTTGAATAAAATAACAATGAATATACTCTATTATTTGATAAGAAACTACTAAACCTACACAAATGAACAAAATTTACGTAAACACAAATATTACAAACATAGTGGAATGAAGTTATCAATTCACAGACTAAACATTGAGTATTTATACAACATTGACTATGTAATTAAGTTCACCTCATAATTATGTTAATGAAGATTGGTAAATAAATTAATTTAAATCATCAATTACACTCTTCTTCGTTCCTTCATGTTTTTAAGGAATTTGTAGCATTATTTTCATATATAAATGTTGTTTTATTGCATTCAATACGTTTCTTAATTATTTTCATATTTTTTATTGAAATAATACCCATAATTGTAACAATTTAATTATATTTGCATACTTACCTTGTTTCTTATTAAGTATTACCTAATATATTCTTTATCATTTTTGGAAACTTAATTTGAGTGACGAAAATTCATTTCCTAGGATTTAATTAGTATGTGACACATTTATTGTCGTATATGCTCTTTTTTTTGTATAAAATATTTTTTTAAACATATTTTATTCATTTGATAATATTGTACTGATACCATCATTTCATAACCTTAAAAATAGACTTATTTTTTAAACTTTTTAGGGAATAGAAATTATTTTCGAGAGCTTTTGTTTTTCAGTATACAAAAATTATTTATCTTGTATTTATTTCAAGGAATAATACATAATAAGAATAAATTTTTAAAAGTTTCAATATTCAAAAAATCTCAAAATAATATAATTATCTAACGTGATAAAAATAAAGATAACATCTAAAAATATATTTCTTATCTAAGTTAATTTTTTATTAATATAAGAAATATTATTAATAAAATATAGGAGAATTGTCGATCCAGGACCCAAAAGATAATTAAATTGTCAATCCAGGACCCGAAAGATGATTTGTCAATCCAGGACCCGAAAGATCAAACAATTCTCAATCCAGGACCTGATATTGAGGTCCTGGATTGAGAATTGTATGATCTTTCGGGTCCTGGATTGAGAATTTTTGTGATCTTTCTGGTCCTAAATTGACAATTAATCTTTCGGGTCCTGAATTGACAATTAAACTATCTTTCGGGTCCCGAATCGATAAAACTCCTAAAATATATTATCCCTTACCATATTTATTAATACTTACTTTATATATTACATCATTATTTATGGTAAGTTTTTTGGGGGAAATTTTTTGGTGAGGGGTTTTACTTAGGTATATATAGATTTATAGATTATAATCCAATTTGTTCATTTTTAATGTATGTTAAACGATGAAATCTAACTTATATACTTAATCTATCCTACATTTTAAAATTGCTTTTACAGCTCCCCACTGTTCTAAGTTCATTAGTAAAAATAAATATGATTGAGAATTAAATGAAAAATAATGCTAATTAAATTTCTCTCTTTGTTCAAATTTTTTTCCTTATTGACATAAATATACCGGTAGTAAATTTATACATTTCAAGACAAAACATTGATTGATCTTTTTCTTATAAATTGCAATTCTAGTGAAGGATTTGAATTGTGCTTGTTATATATAATGTATTCTCATCAATTTTTTTAATTGAAATACAATTAATGAATAATACATATACTTTAAAGGATACTCATAGAATAGTAATGGAAATTGGATTCCGATATTTGCAAATCTTCATTTATAAAAGTTAACAAATGACATTTGTTATGGTTGAAAAAAAATGATACTTCGTAAATAAAAAAAAAAGCAAATGTTATAAATGGATAATACAGAGAGTTGAAAAGAAATCGAAAATGGATAATATTTTATGTTCAATTCAATCAACAACTTAAAATAAAAACATTACAAACTCAAAAGACATAAAGATTATACAACTGAAATGATTCTAGCTAGCAAACATAAAACTAAACTTCATATTTACACAATGATTCACTATCATTACAATAAATTAAACAATAACCATATTAAAAAAATGGATAAATACTCCCTAGTGAAATAATAAGAAAAGGATAGAACTCTACTTCGTTATACTCTTGTGAAAGCACCTCAAAGTTACATCTCTCAAAATTCATTATGAAATAGTGTAAATCTCAATGAAATATAAGTTGAATTTATAGGTGGGTGGATGAGTCCAAATAAAGAATATTTGTATGTATTCATAAATGTGATTAATGTATATATAATATATTTAATAAAAATTAATAGTAAAAATGAGAAGTAACCGAAATTATGATGAATGAGATTTAATGGAGAATTGATTAGTAAAAAAAATAACCGTATATTACTTTAGTTATATTAATTACCATAATATTTAAATAATATACTTATTATTTAACTTTTTATAATAACTTTTTTAAAATAATTTTAGGGTTCTTATGTATATATAAATATTATGGTAATTAATATAAGAATTATATATTCAAAATATTTTAAAATATATTTAAGAATTATATAGATATTCATCATACTTAGCATATTTATTATTAGTAATTATAATTAATATTTATATAAACATAAATTTTAATAATAATTTTACATAATATATACATATAAATAATTTCTAGTTATTCATATATTCCTATAAAATAATTATTAATGATTAATATAAATTATAATAATTACATACTTACCATATTTAATTACATAATTATAAATAAATAGAAGTATTTTAGGGAAGTTTAATGGGCGGAAAAAAAAGTGTGGAGTTTTGCTTTTTATGTTAATATAGATTTACTATAAAATAGATAAATATATATTATTTTGAATCTATTTATTATTAATGCATAATATTCAAAATTTAAATATATTGTAATTCATCCCGTTAATTATTTTAAGATGAAACAAACATGAATAATATTTAAAATAAAGATTTCCTATATTATTTTTTCTCTTTATATCAATAGAATTTTTTTTTGATTTTCTTTATATAAATAATATTTTTAACTATACATTTTTTAAATAATATAATTTAAAAGAACAATTTAGCAAATTTTAAATATAAAACCTACTATAAACATGTCTTTATATATTTATATATATCCAATATATTGATTATTTTTTAATTATCTAAAACTTAAAATTATTTATATTATTTACCTAATATACTATATTACTATTATTATTTATACATTCTAATAAAATAATTAGTAATTACATACTTACCAAATATATTTTTACTTACCATATTTAATTTTACTTACCTAATATAAATTGGGTTTATTTTTGGTAATATATTTTAGGGGGAAAAAGTTTTTGGGTGGGGTTTTGCTTTTAGGTATATATAGATTTCAATCGGTCATAAGAAATAAACTTGAAAAGGAACCACAAATCGTGACTAAACCCTAAACCCTCATTCAGGGTATTGCACTGAAAGCACATTGTCTGAACTAAGAGATCATATATTTGAATTTCTCAAAAATGTTCATGTGTGTAAATTTAAATAAATGTCTTTCTATTTAAAAGAAAAAAATTAGGTAGAAGGTTTGATTTAATGTACTTAATTGATAGAAAACAAGTTTTTTAAAAAAATCTAGAAGATATTAGTCTTGAAGATTGGGTCACATTTAAGTACATTTGCAGTACTCTAATAATTACGTAATTAAAGATCTGACTTTAACTATAGCAAGGTGCATTTCGAAAAAAAAAAAAAATTATTTTGCACATTTAGATTTTGTAAAAATGGACTGAGCGCCTCGGATGATCAAACAATTGTGTAACTAATGATCGAATGTTACAAATTCAAAATTTAGGGGGTGTTTTGTTGGTGGGTTTCGGAATCAGGGAATGGAATGATTCTGAAACCCACTGTTTGGTTATCAGGTTTCATTCCCATGGGAATGAATTGATTCCCAAAACCTTGGAAATCCCCATTCCCCCATAATTTGGTGGTTTTCGTTCCATTCCCATTTTTATGCACAAAATTGTTTGTTTGTTTGTTTTTTTATTTTTATAATTTCTTATAATATTAGAATTAAGATAATAATATTAGATTAGTAATTAAAAATATTATAGTATATTATTATTATAAAATATTATATTAATTATGATGTTATATAAAATTATAATTAAAATATAAATATATTATTATATAATCTTAATTATAATATAAAATATTATCATGATTATATATTATTATATCATTTAGTAATATTAATAAATAAATAAATATAATATAATATTGTTTAATTATATATTATTACTATATTTAGTAATATTAGTAAAATAAAATATCATAATATTAAATAAGATTATTATTAAAAAATATTATATTATTATATAATCTTAATTATAATATAATCTTAATTATAATATTAAAATAATATATAATATAAGTATATTTTTTAATATTAGCAAATATAATATAATAATTATTAATATATATAATTTTAAAAAAATTATATATTACTAAACTTAATATAATTATGATATCATTATAAAATATTATAGTAATTATGATATTATATGAAAATTATAATTAATATATAAATGTAATAGTATATAATCTTAATTATAATATGAAATATTATCATAATTATATATTATTATATTATTTGTTAATATTAATAAATAAATATATATAATATTTTTTAATATTATATTATTAATAATATTATTATTATAATATTAATAAAATTATATTAATTATTTTAAAATAGTCATTTAACATTAATATAATTATAAATAAATATATAATATTATTTTATTTTTTTATCAAATTAATTATTGTTATATTTGTGTATTATTTAATATTTTTCTTAATATATGAATTTAAAGAATTTAAAATGATTTCAAACCCATCTTATATACCAAACATCTTTATTGGAATACTTAAACCCATAACCATACTCATACCCATAGTGATTCCGACACTTATACCAAACGTCCCATTAGTAATACTAGTTTGTTATTTGAGCATGCACAGTGTGTATATATTTTTATTTGTAATTTACTACTCCTTCCGGTTGAATTATTTCCTTAGTTTTTGAGATAATAATCAAAGCGTGTAGAAAAAAAAAATTTAATATTTTATTAATTGTGTAAAATAATATTCTATTTTAGGTAATGAGATTCATGAAAAAAAAAAAGAGTAATCATTAAGGTAAGATAGAGAGAGTATTGAATTATATTAATTTTATTCTATAAATTGAACACTGGAAGAATATTTGTAAATTAGGTATATTTGCGGATATACTTGGAAGAAATTCATTCATTAGTTAATAAAACCACATTATTATTAATTCAGCATTAAATATTTAACAAGATCACGTTCACCTAATAAAACTAAGGCAAAAACTTGCGTTAGGCAGGCCTAAACGGTTTAGGCGGGTTTTATCCTATCCAAATGGGTTGACTCATCCCCATTAGGGTTTATTAATCCCAATTAGGGTATATTATATGGGTTTGGGCTTGAGTTAATGGATAAAACCCGCCTAAATCGTTTAGGCCTGCCTAACCCAAGACCTTCCCTAAAACTAAATATTTCTTTAACGAAAATTTGGAACACAATTATCAAATTAGTATATTTGAAAATATATATTTTAAAAAGAATCATAGATAAGGCTGGCAAAGGTAGACCACATATTATACAAGTTTTATCAATGTTAAAATTGTGGTACAAAATAGCTGACCACTAACATATATTAAGAAACATCTGACCAAAAAAATGGTCCCAAACTAGTACGCTATAATTTAGATTTTTAACGTGATTTTTTCTGTTTCATGGTAAAATGGAGCACACGTCGTGTAAATAAATCAGTTTCAGATTAATTGCTTTCTTCATCGTACAAACATAATTATATTGTTTTACAAAAGCACTTGCTTTAACAAATTCAATTTCAAATATACTTAAATTATATTAAATCCAGCCCAAACTATTACTTCCTCCGTCCCACTTCAATTGTCCACCTTTCTTTTTTTGTCCGTCCCATTTAATTGTCCACTTACTTAAAATGGAAAAATAATACTCACTCACTAATAAAATACTAATTTCATCTATCTCTACTCGCATTAATTATTGTGCCAAAAGCAAAGTGGACAATTCATATGGGACGGAGGGAGTATTAGGTAAAAGTAGGGAAAACTATTAATTATACATTATTGTATTGGTGAACTATGACAAATAGTTTAATGTTTTTCAATTATTAATTATACCTTAAGCATTGATTTTGTCATTTAAAAACACCCTTAGCTATGAAAAATACTACAATGTTTTTCTGCTACTGAATTATATCAATTAAAAATACATTTAGTAATTGATGGTGTTAAAATTTTGATGAATCAACCAATGAATGTTTGATTCTGTCATGTGTATGTCATGTAAGAGCGACATATGATCTAACATATAATTCAACAATTTTTTATTGTTGTCAATGATAGATGGTATTTTTAATTGACAAAATTATACATTAGGTATAATTCAAGAACGGAGAAATATTGAAGAGTCTCTCATAATAAAGGATTTTTTTAATTAACAATATTACATTAAGTTATAATTCAATTATGGAAAAATATTATAAGTAATATTTTTAAATTGGCGGTAGTTTTTCCAAAAAGTATATGCGACCTCTTAGTTCCACTTTTAGGATCCACTACTATTTCACCATTAATTTTATATTGAACATCAATATGGAATATATAGGATTTGATCCAACTTAAAAATGTTTAACAATCAAATCTATTCTAAACTAATTTTAAAATAAGAAATCAAATTCAAAGTGAGATAAAGAGAAGTTGTGGAATAAGTAATTATATTGAGCAAGACAGAGATAAATTATGACACATTTCTCTTTGCCTCACTTAAAATGAGCCCAAACTAACCCTTGGATTGAAAAGGATATCTTACACATTGAACACGTTGTTTGACTGCTCAAAATAACTCAATTTTATTTATGTATGCCATTAATTTTTATTTCTTAATTTTCAATAATTTGTCACACCTATATCCTGCCCCTCTCTATTTTGCAGGCCAACCCAGGCTACTTCGAGTATCGTGATTCACATTTATATCTTTCGAGTATTACTAGTGGATTTTAATTAAATCACTATCTAGCTAGCCCATCCAATGTGTATTATGTTATCGATTATTGGGAATTTATGATAGAAATTTATTTAGTTTTTGTGTTTCGATGTGTCAAACATTTATAGAAATCATCCTAGGAAGTGTCTCTAGATTAACTTAGTTGTACAAACTTGTAATATCCACTTAGAATGTTTAACGAATTGTAAAAGCTGATTAAGACAAACTGGATTTGCAATCGAAGCCATCAATTTGGTCATTGTGAAGATAAGAAGAAACAAAGACTCAAGCGCCGAACTGGCGAACTGGCGACCATTTCACGTTGATACAGATCATTCATATAAACTGTCTGATTTCACTAGCTGGGACAATAACCAGTTTATCAAGTCAAGTTTCTTCTCACAAGTAGGGACAAAGACACACCAGATGAATAACAAAAACCAAACTTAAGGAAAAGGAGATTCCTTGAATTTCGAAGTTCAAACTTTCAGTTTAGTATTCCGTAGACTGGCGAACCGTTCTGACACGCAGCAGGATGTCGACATTCTTTGTCAGAAAAGGACGGAGCAGGTGCGACAGAGCAGAAAAGACAACCTGTCACCATCCAATTAGAGATCCAACAAATAGTTCAAAATCCGGATTGTCTCTAAACGACTCTTTCACCCACTACAAGAAAAATGGTGATAGACAACGGTTTAGGCTTGAAACCGTTGTCGTAGACTGATTGAAACCTAAACCGTTGTCATGTATTGTGTAATTTCACCCACGCACGCTGCCAAGAAGCCCGCCGTCCGCTCGCACGCTGCCTGCACGGCCCCATCGCCCTGTCCCACTCCTTTATCCGCTGTCAGCACTCCCGCCGTCCGCACGCACACCGTCGTCGTTCGCATGTACGCCGCCTGCACCGCCGCCTTCGTCAGCAAGCCCATTCGCATGCCGCTGCACGCTTCCACCTCTGATAAGTAATATCTAACTCAACCTCTATCTCTCTCTCATTGTGCTATAACTTGATTCCCATATTTTGTTTCTAAGGCCACTACGCCCCATATAAACCAAGAATCCGAATTGTGCTCGATTTCATTTTCCTTTTCCAGTTTTCAGCTTTCCAACAGTTTAAACCACTGAATATTTCTTTATTCATACCATTTGCATTAATATTTGCTTGAGTTTTCTCTATTATGTATACCCACTCTTTCTATCATCAAAGTGCAATACTTCTCTAGTGATCAATTTACATTATACTATTAATGAAACTTAATGCTTTGAGAGTCATGACCTAAGAAAGTTTATGTGGAAAGTATTCTCAACCTAAAATTAGCTAACATATCTACTCTGTTGATGCATCCACATTATCATTTCCAAGAAACTCGCCTATTAAGTTGTTGTCATGCATGATTTTAGATTTGCTTAAAAGCCTCTGCTATATAGTAGGTTCAACTCGTGATATTTTGGTGATTATAGTGATTTCTCAGTTCTTGTAATGTCTGCTTGTAGTTAACTGGTTTGATTGAGTTCAAGTGATTGTCAATTGGGATATTTTCTGTTACCATCAAATCTTATCTTTCTTCCCTGCCATCACCAGAACAATGCATGCCTCTAAGTTACCCCTAATGGCAGCCCAGTGCAGTGGGGTGCAACCTAGATGAGAAATACAAAACAAATTGTTAGAAGTTAATGAGCTGTTAATGTGGTCAAATATTGTTAGCTGTTACATTGCAGTTATATTTCCCATTACCCCATGATCCCATTCAAATTATGAGTCTTTAGTATAAAAGTTAGTGGTCATTTAATGAGTTGTAATCCTTTAAATACATGTAACTCCTGAATCAAATTATTGTGTGGAATCATTCAATCAAATACACAAAATATTTTTCTCTTCAGTCCTGTGCTACAGCATAGATCCAGCATAATTCGAGAAACATAAAACCAACATTTGGTATATAGAGCAAGAAGATTCTATCCGACCTGAAAAGAATCGATGACTGCAACCTTAACGTCGACTTCTCATCTAATCCCAGAGTTCGCTGGAGAGGACTACGACTTTTGGTTCATAAACATAAAAATTTTCATTCTCAAACTTCTACAATCTCCAACTTACTTCATCCAACAATCAGTGTTAGCACTTATGCTTAACACAAAATCAGTTCAATTCAAAGCAATTCAACTTCCTTATTCCACATAAACACTGATTCCTTTCAATCCCTCAAATCACTTTCAAAATGTTCACAATGTTTTCAAAACATACAAATCATACTTAAATTGCAAGCGGGGAAACTTTTTAAACTTGAAAACGTACCTCAGGTGGCGCAGGATGGAGTAGAGTGTAAACACGAGCGGACACCTCACATAACTTTCATTTTTTAAACCTTTCTAAGACTCGAAGTTTTTCCAAAATGATTGAAATTGTTTTAAAACCAAAAACCGCGGCTCTGATACCACCTCTGTAACGACCCCAAATGACCTTCCCTAATTTGGGGTCGCGCTACATTGATGTTTCAGGTTTTGTCAAACATTTTCTCATTTAAGTAAGCGGAAGACTTTAATTAAAATAAAAAGATAATTGAATTCATCAAAATCATACTTCGAGTCAAATTAAAAGAACATATATTCAAAACATTTTAACATTCAGAAATGGGAAGGATAAATCAGAGAGTGTAGCAGCGTGTGTGTAACGTGGCGGAGATATGCATATGAAGATGCATATCTCAGGATCTATAAGTTTACAAAATTTCTCCACTGCTCAGTTTACACCCCTGCTCGCCCATCCTTGCCGCTCAACCTGTGTATTTTAGAAATAATACGAGGGGCTGGGTACTAATGTACCCAATGAGAAACATGCCCGAAAACATACATTATATATATGAGAAGTGCTATGCAACTCACGCAGATAAACACGGAGTTTTGTTGAAAAGGACCGTGTTATCTAAAACATTTTATTTTGCACGCGTGTTATTCATATGCTATTATATATGTTTCAGTGTTGTAACTGGAAGTTGGCCGACTTTCAAGTTACGATGATCAGTCAGGAATGCAAACACACTCAACCTACTGTCATCTAAGTGCACTAGTCTCAGTAATCCATTTTGAGGCCCGATCGTTAAAAGATTATTCCCTGGATCCAAAACACAAGAGGACTTTCCACCTCATTCCAACAAACACGTGGGGACAGTTCACCCAGTTCACAATAACATAGGGGCTTCTACCCCAGTTCACTAAATGAGTTCTAGCGCAGTTATGAAAACCTGGTTCTAAACTCATTAGTAATACTCTCTGTCAATGGGAATCGACAGAGGACGGATACAATAGCACAAAACATGCATAGCAATCTCAGTTTAAAACAAAACAGTTTTAACACGTTTTCGAAAAGAAACACACATTTCGTTTGTACTTAAATAGTTTCCCACCTCGTATTAGGCTTTAGATATAGATGTTTTTCCGCTAGTTCGAGCTAATCCTCTCTGCTTTCAACCTCTTACAAGTAATCAGGGATATCCAAATTAGGACTGATGATCTAGGACAATAATAACTCAATAGTTCCTAGTAATACTATTCATGCTTCTAACTAGGGATGTCAATAAAGCCCGAAACCGATGGGTCGGCCCGTAGGACCGGCAATATTTAATAATATATTTAATAATTTATTATTTATTATTTCTAATATTATTTATATCCTACTATACCCATTAATTATATACCTAATTTCCTAGACCTAATTTTCCGTCACACAAAATCTCATCAATCTCTCCCAATGACGTAGTCTTTACCCTCAAATCGAAAAATCTCTCATTTCTTCCTCTTTCACTGTCTTCCACTCGTCACTCTCCTAATTAGCGTACCTACTCATTTCTTCCTTTCAAGAACCTTTAGCCACTCGTTGTTATGTTCACCCAAGTGAAAGCTATATTTAGTTTTTTAATCATTATTTTATCATTTTATACGTTGAGAAATGTACTTCTATTACTTAAATTAGTTGGTATATAAGGATTGATGTTTTTTTTCTTTTCAAACTATGATTATCCACTTATCACTATTTTTTTGCAAAGATATTGATATATGATGTCTTTTATTTATGTTGGTTCATCATTTTCTTTTTTTATTTTGTTTTAGGGGTTGTTAAAATATTTTAAGAAAATATTTACAAAAATAAACTCGTAAATATTGCCAACCCGACGGGTCAGCCCGAAAACCGGTGGGTTAGGGTTAGGTTCAAAAAATTTTAGCCCGATAAAAATTCAGCCCGATTCAACCCGGACCGAATAGCCCGCAGTCCGATAGGGTTAGCCCGAAACCCGACGGGTTAGCCCGATTGACATCCCTACTTCTAACCATATGATAACCATACTCGAACAAAACCCGAAAAAGATTATAATTGGATAAAAGAATCAAGTTTTCCCCCTGTTTGAGTTCTGTGTCGACCGACAGGGTTCTGTGTCGGTCGACACAACCCTCGTCGACACCATATTTCGGTCGTCAGTCTCCTTGTCGACACACCTCCATCGACCTTTTCTGTCGATCGACACAAGTCTCCGTCGATCGACACGAGTGTGTCGATTTCATCTCATTGCTGGCGTTTGTGTCGATCGACTATACCCTGTCGACACACTTCTGTCGACCAGCTTTGTCGATCGACACGTACCTCTGTCGATCGATATACAATCTATCGACCGACAGGAGTGTTCGACAGCTCTCCCTCGACAATAGCCTCTATGTCGATCGACACACTTCTCTGTCGATCACTTCTCTGTCGATCGACACAGGTTGTCTTCTCCGACCTCTCGCGGCTGAACCTGCAAGATCGACGAAAAACCCTTCCCACGCCTCCGATTTAACATGCAATTACATAATTGAGGTCCTAGAACATCCTAGAACATGATTATCACCTTAAAACTCGATTTAAACATGAGAAATGGAGGTTAAACGGAGCTAACCGAAATCTCTCCCTCCGGCGGCGGTGACGAATTCCGACGACTAAACCTGCGTTCCTTGCAACCCGAATGTTCTGTACAACATCAGGAACACGACTAAATCATCCAAATTTGCGTATATGTCCGATTAAGCGAGTTCCCAACATCAAACCCAAAATTCGCACTTGAAGGACACCTCACCTTCTCACCTCCGTATCTCGGCCGTTTCCCGTCCTCTCGGAGCCCACCTTAGCTCTTTAGAAAGCTGGGAAGACGAGATACATGTTGGTGGTGGTGGCTCGGTTGGGGGTTTCCGGGGCTAGCCGGAATCTGGCCAGAAAGTCGACGGGTTTGGGTGGGGGTAGATGCTCTCTCTCACTTTCTCTCTCTAGCTCAATATGGTGGAGTGGAATGAAGTATAATTCCCTCTATATATTTGTCTTGTATAAATTCCAACTCACAAAATATAATACTTATATGTATATATATATCACCATATAAACTCCCATTTCCTTATAACTCATATTCATGAATTATTCCACTTCACCTTAGTACTTATTCCATTTCATAAAATTCTTATAATTCATGAATTCACTCTACTCATTTAATTCCACCAACCAACCTTGATAATTATTTCTAATTCACACAATTAATTTCCAACTCACTTGTATAATTAAATTTCCAATCGCGATAAATAAAATCGAAAGCTCTCAATTTAATGAGATCTCCTTTATTAATTCCGTATAATTAAATCAAGGTCAAAATTACACACGGGATATTACAATACAATAATTCACCCTGTAAGATTAAAAATGCAGTTTAATAAAAATAACAATGCTATTTTTGCTAAATTAAACATGTTGATAATAATTAGAATTAAACTCAACTAATACTATATTGAGACAAAATTATAATCACATTTTACAGATGTCTACAATCCATATTTAAGCATTTCTGGATCAAATAATTAATAACGAAGTTTAAACCATAGAATCTGAAAATTATATTAAACAAATATCATATAGAGTTTTGGAAATTTAAAAACTAAAAGTTGAAGCTAGAAAGTATGAGGAAAAAAAAAAAAGAAGTAGAAGAAACAAGGCATTGATGAAAGGGTTAAAATTTCCTAGTGAGAGAAATGAGGAGATTGATGTGTTTGGCGAGGGTTTGGGAGAAATAACGGTGAAGAAGAAGTGCAAATCTACGAAACAAGTCATCCATAATTTCAGTCCCGAAATGCGACTCCACCATGGGTTCCACCACAGCTCTAATAATGTTGGCCACTTGTTTGCTCTTACAGCCAATGCCATACGCCTCCGTACTGTCTTCGTCGTCGTCGACGGCGCCTCCGTCCCAACCGATCTCGAAGCTCTCCAGGTGGTTAATGGTGAAGGAGCCTTCTTCTTCTATCACATTTCTCACTTCTTCAGGTGATGCTGCATAGTACGGAACGTTGAACGTCTTCATCTTCTCTTCCACAACTTGGTTCTATACATATCATAAGTTTCAGATTTAAATCATTTGTACCAAATACTAGGATGTCAATCGAGCTAATTAATCTGTCAGGTTTCGGACCAGCCCTATCGAATTACGAACTATTTGATCTAAATTGAATTGGACTGAAATTTTTTCGGATGAAAAATCTCGATTCAAACATTAACCCTTCGATTTCAGGTTAGTCTGTCGAACCAAAGAATTTAAAAATTATTTTTTTCTTTTTAATATTTTATATAAAAAAAACTTAAGTCATTAAATATTTTCTTATTTCTTTTAATATATTATTCTAAATAATAAAAATTTATATAAACTTTTATAAAAATAATTTAAAATACATATCAAACTTCATATATTTATCAATTTAAATGAGTATTAAAAAACTTAATACACAATTGTCATTTGCGACTTATTTTTTTATATATAATTTTATTTTTAATCTTTTTTCTTTTGCAATGAACAATTTAATTAATTTTTTATTTATATTTATATCAATAATTGAATTAAATTATATCATAATAATGGTTTTATAAGATAATGACACTTTAAAATTAAGTCATTCAAATATTATATTATTTTAAAAATTAATAAATACAAATCACAAATTGAAAAAAAAATGCCCAGTCTCCTTTTATCTGAAAATATGAATATCGACAAATTCACAAATTTGTAAGATTTTTGTACATTATTTGACTATTTATTGACCTTGTAGAAATTATATGTGAAAAGTGGGATAATTTAGGAATATGGCTATTTCTTGAATATATATATATAAGTCCCTATTGAAGATTTTTATACAGTAGAAATAGTTATTTAAAATTTTGACTCTCTAATTATTGCCAAAAAGTAAATATAAGAATACCTCTTTGGCCATACTCATCAGTGCTTCAGCAAGCAGCTCCCACTGGTGGGTGCCCACTTCAGCCCGAGCATCCGGCGAGGTGCGGCCCATAAACGACAGCACCATGGTCCCCCCCGCCACCACCTCCGGGTCAATTATAGGCATAACCAAAACCCTAAATAGGTAAATACAAGAAACCAAAACCCTAAGTTTGTAGTCACCAATACCCAATTCGATAGTTTGACTACCAAACCAATTTAAAATTTATGCTAATCAACTTATTTCTTAATACTTCGGAGGTTAAACTTCCGAATAACGAAAATTCAATTTTTTTTGCAACAGTTCGGTAGTTTAACTACCGAATTGCACAAAAATCATATATTTATATTTTATAATTTTTATTTTCGAAATAAAAAAAAATATGTACTTTGGAAGTTAAAGGTCCGAACTAAAAATGGATATTTATATTCATATTTAATTTATATTTGCGAAATAAATTTTTTTTATTTAGTTCGGCAGTTAAAGTGCCGAATTAAAAATGGGTGATTTTATTTTCAAAAATTTAATTAAAAAAATTATTTTTTTTTCATTTTTTGTTTACTTCGAAATTTATCAAAAAAATATTAGAAAATTTTTCATGCAATTCGGTACTTTAACTTCCGAACTACATTATTTTTTAAAATTTTTGGCGAAAAAATTCGAATTTTGAATTTGGCGCCGATTTTAGTTTGACCAATGTAATTCGGTAGTCAGTGTTCGTACAACTTTTCCCGACTTTTTTGGATCGTATCGTAATGTACAATATAGATTCAGACGCGTGGTTGACTGAAGTACACAAAGTAATTCGGTACTGTAACTACCGAATTACTTTTTGTTATGTTTTTTTTTCAATTATTGCAGTGTATTTTGAACATTTTTGGATTGTATCGTGATGTACAGTACTGATTCAGACGCGTGGTTGACTGAAGTACAAAAAGTAATTCGCTGTAACTACCGAATTACTTTTGTTTTGTTTTTTGCAATTATTGCAGTGTACTTTGGTCAGTCTGGGTGGTTGATTGAGACACGTAAAGTAATTCGGTAGTTACATTACCGAATCAAACATTTCTAGCTTCATCCATATGAAGGCTCATAGCATACGCAAACAATTCATTGTTCATCATCCATCTTCATTCTCCACTCTTCTTCTCCACTTTCCTTCTGAAACTTTAGAAATATGAATACATTTTATGTTCATTTTTATTGGGAGAATGATGATCTTTCAAAACCAAACTACTCGTGGGAAGTTGATGATGAATTGAATTACTCACAACTTTCAGTAAAGGTATATGAAATTACTAGCTGGGATCCTATACAGTGGGAGTTGGAGCTGAAGTTGTTCGTTCACGATGGCAAGGAGTGGAACACTATCAACATTTTCAACTAGAGGAGTATACGAGTCCTCTTCCAATACAAGAATTCATGGCTAGCAGTACGTGTGGGGCGGCATGCTGCAGTATGTGCAAGTGGCACCGGAGGCCATATTGCTGGAGAGTATGAAGGCGGCCGCAACGATGGCGGAGATGAAACTGCAGCTTTGAGCAGTGATGATGCAATGTATGTCCCTGATACGGGCAGCGATGGCGACGATGATAGTGTCCAAATGGGGACACACGTGTATAGCGACATCGGCCATTATGATCCCGATATGACCGACCGTTTTGATGATATGCCGATATTTTGGAATTCTGTGGATAACAACATAACGGTTGGCCTATATTTCAAGTCGAAGAAGCAGCTACAAAATGTCATTACATCATGGTCTGCTGCTCAAGGCATGGTATATAGCACGAAGAGAAGTTGTATTCAACGGTGGGAGGTATACTGCTCCACTAGAGATCCTACTTACCAGACAAATCTTCGTCAACACACTCCATGCCAATGGCAAGCTCGTGCAGTTTATGATTCAGCTGCAAGGGCTTGGCGACTTAACACGTGGGTAGACAAACACAACTGTTCCGGAGATAACTCGGGAGGTCAAGGGCGCAACATTACCTCAGAACTAATATCCCGTCTGACCATGCGCCATGTGAAAATTGATCTGGATTATAAGGTGAAGAATGTAAGGGAAAATGTCCGCCAAGCCTACAACGTAGATGTTACTTATGCAAAGGCATGGCATGGAAGGAGGAAAGCATTGGAATCCCTTTACGGCAACTGGGAGTCCAATATCCGTAGGCTTCCCGGGTATATGCAGAGTCTCCAACAATATAATCTAGACACAATTGTAGTATGGAAATTTGAAAAGGATGAGAAGCTATTGCCGCAGAGGACGTTTCGGTATTTGTTTTGGGCATTTGGTCCTTGTGTGAGAGCGTATCAGTTTACGTTTCCAGTCATCTCGGTGGATGGAACACACCTTCATGGTTCCTATAAAGGCAATTGCTGGTAGCAGTTACAAAATCTGCAAACAACCATATATTGCCTATGCCCTTGTTGATGAGGAGTCCACACACAGTTGGAGGTGGTTTTTAAAGCATCTCCAGCTTAATATTCTACAACAACGAAGAACCTGCATCATATCGGACTGACATGCCGGTCTTCTTCGAGCTATTAGTGAGCATTTTGCCATATTCGCTGCAATTTTCTCGATAAGTTCAATACAAAAGGCATCAGAATGGTGTTCACCATGATTGGGCAAGCCATTTCATCAACTGAATACACAAATGCTTGGGCTGAGATGCGGGGTTTGAACCGCAAAGCGTGGGATTGGCTGTAAAAAATACCGGAGGAGCAGTGGACGTTGTACAAAGACGGAGGCCATCATTGGGGAACCACGATGACTAATAACTCTGAGAGTCACAACAATACTCTCAAAGGGGTTCGGTTCTTGCCCATTAGATCCATTGTTGCATCAACTCTTATAAAATCTGCATCAATCTTCAATACTGCTCGGGATGAGATTGCAAAATGCACTACCTTCCTTCCCCCACACTACTACAGCATGTTTATGAAGATTAGATCCCAGGCCAAAAGTCATGAGGTTATGTTGTTCGACCATGTACAATTGTTTTACAATGTCATCAACTATTCGGAATATGATGATGATGGGGAGCCAACAACTTTTGCGGTCTACTATGGTGATGAGCATTGTTCGTGCGGGTACTGGCAGGTAAAAAAATTTCCTTGCTCTCATGCAATGGCTGTTTGTTTTGCTAGGGGTGACAACATTAATGATTTGGTCCCTGAATTCTACACCCACAACACATGGTTGAAACAATTCAACGGGGGTTTCCATCCAGTTCCAGATAACACACCTACGGTGAATCTCGGATGGTACCTTGTGCCAAATTACACCGCAATTTATGTAAAGCCACATTGATTGAAAAAAAGATCAAGAGTATTGGCGGATGTTTGATTCTGTTACAGGTAACATTATTAATCATCTTTTTTATTAATAAGTTATGTGAATACTATTTATACTTCTAATTTTTATTCATTTAATTATGTCTAGATTTGGGCTTGGGAGAGGTTTATGTCTGTCCGACCCACTATACTGGATCCTATTCCCCCCCTACCAGTTGATAGTCCAATTGGAGCCAGGTAAATACTTGTTATTTGGTTTTAAAATTATTTGTAATTAATTAATGTATTTAACTTATACTCAAATGCTTTCCAGATGGTCATACTCTAAATGCAAGCTGCACGTGGCAAAACACGTGATCCAAGCATATCGCTCACAATTGACGATATTACGCGAGGATGAGGTAAATGAAATCTATAACTTTTATTAATTAATTTTATTACTTCAATGCTTAAATATATTAATTAATGCTTTAATAAATGCAGTTTGTTTTTGCACCATACTCCGTTGAGGAACCTGAGGTTCCTTGGATTTCTTCTACATATATTATATGTTTCGAGGTCTACGAGGGTCACTATCTGGACAGTGTCACCAGACAGTTTGGTTTTATACAGATGATTCCTGATTCAAGCCTTCTTACGACAAAAGACGATCTCGAAGAACTACATAATAGAAGGCAAACAAGCAAATCCTATAATTGGAGTGACGAGTTTACATCGTACATCAATCATTGGAATCATATAGATGAACACGTGTACATTGCTGGTGAGCAAATTGTGCCTGGAGGCCCCACAGTCTTCCCTGATTATATTTATTGGTTTTTAACTCGAACCGTTAAATTTGTGGCTAATCCAAATCACACACGTGCTCAAATTGCCCCAGTGGGATATTTTGGACACGCAGATCGCCTACGACTCTTAGTAAGTTCTTTTTTTACACTATCTAATTTTAATTGTTTATTCAATTGTCTCTTTATCTTTTGACTCACATTATTATTTTTTTATTTCAGGCTGATGTGATAAGTGACATGATAGAATTGGCTCGTGGAGGAGCTTCTTTGTGCCTCAATGATCCAATAATACCCTCAATTTTCAATCAGATCGTGCACTTAGGGGACGAGGGGATGCGACTTGGGAGACTTGAACATCCGGTAGTCCAACCAACACAATCGTTGTCAGAAGTGAATCCCTCACAACAACCTCCAAGACCCGGAGCAACGCAGCAAAGAGGTGGCCGAGGAGGGTATAAACAACGCGTTGGTGGTCATGAGGTGTTGCATACTGAGGCGGAAGAGGAAGAGGAGGATTACGACGTGATATCCACTCCATCTGATCACGCCACAAACGACTTCATATTTCACACTCCTATTTTGACAGGTGACAATATTTTTTATTGTAATATTTACCTTTATTTTTATTTATTTTAACTTATATTAATTTAGGACTAGAAAATCAAGATGCTGGACCTTCCCAGTCTACTCCTAAAGGTAGAGGTCACCGTGAGAAACGTGCTGCTTTAAAGAGAAGAGGGGGGCACGATGAGGATTTTACTAGTCCATGATTTTATTGTACTTATTTCTTTTTTTGTTTATAGTTTTGCTATTTTTTTTACTTTGAGATAGGTATTGGTTATTTCAATATTGTATTGTTGTATTATGATTTTATTGATTTTCCACTTGTGACGTGGATAGGCTTAAGTTGATGTTGGTTTTGCCGATGGACAGATTGTATGGTTGGTCTTGATTGTACAGGTTTTGGTCTTGTCCAGGTTCTGTTGAGGTCATGCTGAAATTTTTATTCATGCTATTTACAAATGAACAAAATTTAATATAAATATGAATGTAAAAATTATTAATATTATTATTTTAATGTTAGTCAACCAATTCAAAGTGGGTTAATTAATAATTTTTAAATTTTAATTATTCAAATTTTATAAAAATAATAAGTAATAAATTTAAATATTAAATTAAATTTGAAAAATTGAATTAACTTAAAATTTGAATTAAAGACAAAGTAATTAGGCAGTTAAACTACCGAATTGATATTAATCAGAAAAACAAAGTAATTCGGTAGTTTAACTACCGAATTGATTTAAACACCACCCAATTTGGTAGTTTAACTACCGAATTGTTGTTAATCGAGATTATCCTCAATTAGGCTTAATTCAAATTGATAAATGTCAGTGATTCGGCAGTTTGACTTCCGAAATGAAAAAAAATAGAAGTAATTCGGTAGTTTAACTACCGAATTGGCTATTGGTGTCTACAAAAACAAGTCAACGTCTTCTAGTGTCTACTTAGCTAGGGTTGCGACTATATAGTTATTTTTCTCCCACCACCTCCTCCGCCCTCGACCTCAGAAACACCCTCAAATCTTTCTCAAAATGCGACTGGTACGCTTTCACCACCTTCTCCGAGCTCGTCTTCGATATGTATATCTTCCCTTCGTTACCAGCAGCCAGTGGCACCTTTGAGAGCCAATGGAGGCTGGAAGAAGAGTGAACGAAATGCAAAGTTTTTGAAGGGTAGAGTCTGCCGTAGAAGGATCCGGGCATGGCGGATACGAAGCAACGATCCGACCCGATTCCCTTCACCTTCCTGAGGTTGCGGTAAAATTCGGGCAAGTAGGTGAAAACTTGGTTGAAATCGTTGTATGGGAGATCGTTGAGAGAGACTCTGAGCTCCGGCACGGGGAGGCCGGCGGCGCAACAGGCGTGGTAAACAGAGTTTATAATCTGAGAGATGGCAAGAAAAGTGTTGGGGCCAGAAGAGCAGCCGAGATCAGCAATTCCCATGCTGGTTGGGACTGTGTTTTCCAAAGACTCCGTCACTGCTTCCTCCATGATTGAGTCTGCCAACGATATTATCTGCCTCTGCAAACTCAAATTAATATATAAATATGCATGCATATGGAGTCTTCTGTTGATTAATTTATGGCTTACTTGGACTTTGCAGTTTTTGGCGTAGCTAGCTTCCCTCTCTGCTTTGTTCATCCCCTCCATTTCTTAATTTCTATGTTTTGAGAAATTGCTGCATGCATTAGCATCACAGCATGACCGGGTTTTCATATTTATAGGCAACGTTTTGACTATGCCATATCAAAATATATATATATAAATTAGGTTAAGATTGACCCCATAATACATATTTTATTTTTGTCATTATTTATTTATTATTAAATTATATCAATGTTAAGAATATTGGTAGGAATAGCCTGCGACACTGGCGGATCTAGTCAAGGGTTAGGGTGGGCTCCATTACCTTAGTTGAAATTTCTTTTGGTTTTAATAAAAGGATGATATGATATTTTATGATATAATTTTCTTCATTAGTAAGTTATTAAGAAGGGGGCTGAGATTGAAGAAAATCAGGGTGTGAAAGGGGCTGAGAGACAAGATGACCAAAAATTCTTTTTGTTTTAGTATTTAGATTTTATATTTTTATAGAAGGGTGAGATTAGTTTTGATATATAAATTTTTATATGTATTTTATTATTGCTTTGAGCTGATTTCTAACTTAATCATGTAATATTTTTTTTATGTAAAAAATCAATGAAGCCCCTTGCGAATTATTTTTGGATCCGCCTCGGGCCTGCGATGTGAACACTTGCATATATATTTCTGGAAACATATGATTGAAATGCAGGTCCCAAACTAGTACGCTAAGATTTATACTTCCTTCGTCCTGTTATATTAGACGCGTATCCTTTTTCGATCCATCCCGTTTATTAGACACATTTCCAAATTTGGCAAAAAATTAACAATTAATAATCAAAATTAACTATACTGGAAATTACTACCCTTCCCCCAAATATTCTTAAAATTCCTACCCTACCCTTCTGAAACCCTAAATCCCTACCCCCAAATTTCATTCTCATTTTCTTGTTTCAGCGTCGTTGTTCCTTCTCTCTCTACACAAACCCGAATCCGCCTCTCACCACCGCGATGGTGAGGCTTCGACATTACAACGACCATCGTAATCCCAAGCCGTGCGAACCTGTTTAGCACGGAGTTTGGGCAGCAGGGCTTACTTCTCGGATTTGGGTAGCGTTGTTATCATCTCGACGAGCTTCGGCGCCTTTGAGAGGCCGTACTTCCGACAAGATGTCGACTTTACGAAGAGTCCGTGGGTGATGACTCCGTCGTGTCCTGGCCGCGGGAGTTTGCGGGGTTTAGGCAAGGCGTCCGCCGCCGTTATTTCTTTTGCTACTGAGGAAACCTGTTTTTTGCTTTGGGCGATGAAGATGATGATCCAATGCAATAGAATTTGAGGGTTTAATGTTCAAACTATTTATATTTTCTTCAAAAGGTCTAAACAAGCAAGAGAAACAACAAAATTCGTTGATTTTTTAAATTTGAAATTTTTTTATTTTATTAATATTTTATGTGTTAATCTCTCTTTAAATATTTATTTCACTTTTTGTCTTGGTTCATGTGCAATTCCCTCCATGTCTAATATGACGGGACGAATGAAGTATTTTCAACGTGATTCCTATTTCATGGTGAAGTTGACGACATGATTCATACAAACATAATTATATTGTTTTTTATTATTATTGAGGACTACATAATTATATATTGTTTTACCAAACCCACTTGTTTTGACAAATTATAGGATATATTTAAAATTACAAATTTAATCTAAAATATACTTAAATTAAATTAAATCCATCACACTCAGCTAGGGTTGTAAATAATCAAAAATATTCTTGTGAGCTAAATGAATCTTAATTTAATAATAATTCATTCGTGCTTGTTTAGTAAATCTAGTTTATTAAACAAACTAAATTTGAACATTATAGTATTCGATTTATGAGCAAGCTCGTTAGCTAAAATTAGTTAGGAATATAAAAAATTTAATTTTATAAAAGTGATATCTTCATGATTTAAGAATAACAATAATAATAAGTCTTTCTAGTAATTTTAATTTTGAGCATAAAATATATGATAGAATAAATAACTTTTCTTTCAAATAATAATGATTATTTTAAATGTATTCTAAAGTTAGAAAGCTCTTTTAGATTCGACCAAGACTCGATAAAATTCGTGAACTTCAAAGTATTTGATAAAAAACTCGAAGCTGGACTAAATACTAAACGAATCAAACTTAAACACGACGCTACTCGGCTCGACTCGTTCAATTACACCCCTACACTTAACTCCAATACTTTGATTAGTTAACAAAAACCTGACTAGGATTCCGTGGTAGCTTATGTTGATATTAAAATTGTTAAACAATCAATTCTATTCCAAGCTAATTTCAAACTATCAAATTTAAAAAATCCTTTTCAATTTCTTAGAGTTGGCATGCATGTTGCAAAACTTTTATGCATCTCATTTAAAATGAACCCAAAGAGACCCCCCTCGATTTTTTTTAAAAATAATTGAAAAAGATGTTTTACACAGTGATCACGTTGTAAAAATGCTCAAAATAACTGAAATCTTATTCATGCATGTCATTATTTTTATTCCTTAATTTCCGATTATTTGTCACATCCATACCAAGGCAGGCCACTACAAGTATCGTGATTCACATTGATATATATCTTTCAAGAATTGAGTTTATCATTGCTTTGAAATTTCCAGTTTCCACATCAGCCATGGTAATTTGAATTGGATTTTTGCCGACAAAGAATATATTTGTAATTGAGAATAATTCGAGATGAATTTGGTTTAAAATATTTATATTCAATATTCCAGTCTATTTCAATCAAAACATTCAATTTTAATTTATAGTTTTTATACATTTGTGTAAAGACTAATTAACAGCTTGAATATTTTACCAACAGAAATTAATTATTTCCTAGGAAAAGGTAAGTAGGTGATAATGTTTCATTTTATCAATACGAATATAAAAGATTTGTAGCAATTTTTTGGATTAGGGAGTGACCACTTATTGCCATAGCCGGTTTGAACTCTCTACTTATAAATTTAATATAGATTTTATAAGCTTGTTTCACACCTTGATATATTGTTGGGTACATTATTTAAATAAAAGCCTTATCAATATAATTTAAATATATGATCAATTAATTATAACAAAGTGTTTAATTACTTTTATTATGAGATGGAAGACTCCTTGCGCTCTCTTGACTGGAATTGTGTATTTAATTGACTCTAGAAAAAAAAATGTTTTTAATGTTGAAAGGCAAATAAAAATTCTGTTATGACAAAAATCCAGTATATATACTATTATAATTAAATGTATCAATGAATAAATAAAATGTTATTAAGGCATAAACCAGCTACAAGCCACCAAAACAAATACTAATAATTACGAGGAATTCTAACTTCATGCCAATTTCATTTCCTTTGTGTCCTTTTCTTTTGAAAAAAAATGATGTAATATGATCTATTGAAAACGTTTGAAACAGTATGAAAAAACGTTAAAACCAGAAATTTTTAAAAGTTTACAGAATAATTTCTACAAATAATAATTTCTTAGCACATACATGATTTAACTATTGTATATGTCACATCTATTAACTTATTTCTTTATTAATATACATTCAAATCCACTAAGATAAAAACACGTAAATATATAAGGATCATCAATAGTGGTAATTATGCATTAAAAATTATGGTAGTAACTATGGATCTATAATAGTTATTACAGCGGTATCTCCAAAAAAAATTTGGGCACAATTGTTTTACACCTGAAGCATATGTTACACATGCATTAATCAATTGTGGGACAATGCCCTAGTCAACATGTATACTAACACAGACACACCGCACTAATCAAACCGGCCATAAAGCCCTAGTCTCTTTCTTAAAAAGTATATATATTGAGGGGCAAAAACTTGCGTTAGGCAGGCCTAAACGGTTTAGGCGGGTTTTATCCTACCCATATGGGTTCACCCATCCCAATTAGGGTATATTATATGGGTTTGGGTTTGGGTTAATGGATAAAACCCGCCTAAAGCTTGGGTTAATGGATAAAACCCGCCTAAATCGTTTAGGCCTGCCTAACCCAAGACCTTCCCATATTGAGGAGTGTTGGTCTCGAAATCAGAGTATAAATATGGAGTACTGGAAGTAAAAATATATAACTTGCACTTATTTTTTTAAACCGATAGAACGTAGCTTAGGGTACTTAAAAAACGTTAATCTTAGGTCTGTTATTATTAAGTAAGTTTCACAGCATATACTCTTCAATACTTGAACAAGTATGCATGGAAGATTTTGAAAGTCAGTTTGTGAAACTAAACTAGACAAAAGTTTAAATGAAAGCAGTAAAGAACATATATAGGATATTTTATAGTTGTTCGGATCTAAAAATCCTACATCCACTCTTCAGACCCTTGGTCTGGATAAATCACTAAGTAAATACAAGCCTCTTTACGATCTATACACAACCCATCGGCACTCCGTCCTTCGGCCTGTTGTGGTCACTCGCCTAGGAACTCCTTGTACGCTTAGGAATTCGATCCATATTCATTAAGGATCCGATAAGTATCCAATCTGAATGATCCGTTATGGATCCGATCCGATAAAATCCGATAAGATTCCAAATCGTATTAATTCAATAAGAATTTATTTCAATAAAAATAATTATAATCCAATAAAAATTTGATAAGATAATACAAAATATTAATATTTGATTGTTCAAATCTTGTGTTGGATAAATAAATAAAACACTGCAACTTCATTTGAAACTAAAATCCTCAATCAAATATTCCAAGATACATAGATAAATCTTAAATTCAAATACTAGTGATCAAACTTGTTCATTTCTAAATATTGATCAATCATTCACCTTAATCGTAAATACTCCACTTACAATTTTGATGAAGAGAAATTTATATAATATATTAAAAGAAAATAGTCCTTCCATACGTGTTCCTGCCAAAACGAATATTAATTAATTTATTTAAAAGTATAAAATATTTATTTATTTAAATATATATATATATATATATATATAATTCATTTATTTAAAAACATAATGATATAACTGTTAAAAAATTACATCTAACAATTCCTCGTAGTATCTCACATAATAGTAATTGATATTACGAAAATATTTATTTATTTTATTAAAATATATAAACATATTTATTTATTCAAAAATAAAACAATTCATATCTTTGTATATATAAAGTGTGTTAATCAAACGTGTGTGCATATAAAATATTTTAACTTACAACTTTATAGATAATATTATACACAATTTAATTCGTGTAACGCACGCTTGTAAATCTAGTATGAATTAAAACATTAAAATTTACAACAAATAAAATTAATTATAATAAATACCTTTCGGTTAATGAGTTGAGACAATGAATGAGTATTCAGACGAATCTACAATACTTTTATCAATACTTAAATTTAAGATCTCACCAGCTAGTTAATCGGTTAATACAACTTAATTGAAAACTTGAAGTTGAAAAAACAAAAAAGTATTAAATTTTGATAGTAGAAGAACATAATTATTAAAAAAACATAATAAATAGATAAATAAATACATTTTTTGGTGGTGAATAAAAAATTTGGGACACGGACAATGAAGAAACAAGAGATTTGAAATTTTGAAAGAACTCTAAATCTAAAGTAATATCTCAAAATCAATTAATTAATTATTATATATTAAAAAATAAATAATTTTTATTAATTTATTAATGGATATTCGTATCCGATCCGAATCCGATCCATTTAATGGATTATCCAATTCGATCCGTATCTAATTTGATCCGACCCAAAATTTTTGTGTCCTTATCGAGTCGATTCGATAAGGATTCATATCCGATAAGTCTCCATCCGTATCCATTATTATCGTACGAATTCGTGTCAGATAATCGGATCGGATAAAAAATCGTCACCCCTACGCTACATATCACATATTTTAATTTAAGACCAACAATAATATAAATATAATAATTTTTTTGGTTTTTCACTTACTATTATGTTTAAAAATACTTGTCGGGTCAACTAAGAGAATCTCAAAACAATTTTATCAAATTAGAGATTAATTGATCTAGGTCAATTTCAGTTGATTTTTAATTTTATTTTTTTTAATGGAGATTTTGTTTAGGAGTGTAATATCCCGAATTTAATTAAGCTAATTAGTGCTTAATTAAATTAAATAATGAATATTAATTATGCAAATTTAATATTTATTTGCTTTTGAGACGAAATTAAATACCCGATGAGATACGAGAGTCAGTATATCGATTATATTATACCAATGGGTTTGTTTAGAGAAAACATAAGTGACCATGAAGTCACAATTTCCAAAGGAAAAACGAGTGCAGCGAATTATTAATTGAGAATAATAATATCGGATTTAAATTCATAACTTGCACTCAAGAGGTCCGTTTCTTAAACCGAGCTAGGGAATGCTTGAGTTTAAAATATGAAAGAATACAAAACGATCGGTATAATTTTCTGAGATCTGAGTGATGTTTAATTAATTATTGAATTTTGCGAAAATTGGACAATATTTATATCTCCAAAAATTTGGAGAATAATATTAAGGAGACGAGTTCATTAAATGGAGCATTTCCAAGTAATTGCGTATTTAATCGGAGTAATGCAATTCATAATGTAAATCTAAAAAGTTAAATTATCAGAAGAAATTATACACGAATTGAGGTGGAAGAATATGTGTCAAGTTCTTCATCGCGAAGAATTCCAACACGTATTACAATAGGGGGCGGCATGCATTAGGTGATAACACCTATTGTGCTAAAATTAGAAGTGTGAGGCGGTCAGTTTGTATTTTAATTCAAAGAATTTCATTTTGTAAAATTGATAAGTCTCCACCCATTCCAAACGCCATCACCGTACCACCTTAACCCACACCACCATTTTCAGCCTTCTTTCCGTCCTTATTCCGACCGACTGCTGCAGCCGCCATGAGGGCCACAACTACCATCTTGAAGCTCTCATTGCGAGGATTCTACAGAGATTGAGAACACTCCCTTTCGTTGAAACACAAGAAAAATATAAGCTTGTGAAGGTAAGCCGTTGGTTTGACAGTAAAATTTGATATCGATTTGAAACTCGAATTATACGAAATTGTCTCGATATATAACTTATATTTTCGTGATCCTACATCGTAGGGAGCCCATAGGTGTTGAGAAAGCAAGGTTTCATCGCCGAAAAACCTCGCCACCATCGTTTGAAATTTTCCGGTGAGAGCTTCGACCCTCACTCATTTTCTGGCTTGTTTTCGTGATCCGATTTTGATTCAATTCGAGTTGTTTTCGATGTCTAAGCATGATTTATGATTAATAAGGTATATTTTGAGTTTAATGAGGTGTTGATTTATGAAATCAAGTATCGGGATTGAATAATTCAATTAAAGTATAGTTTAAGCATGATTAAGTGTTCAAATTATGAGCATGACTTGATTGGAGTTGATTAGTTAATCATGAATAGATTAACCGTATCGATTGGGTTGAAAGTTGAATCACGTGAAGTGAAAGTATATCGTTTTATTGGAAGTGTCAATTAGATGTCAGTCATAAGTCCTGATTTCATCTAGTATTATCAGCTAGGACTGATAGAAATACTTAGATCATCCATCCTAATTAGTTGCATGTTGTGTGATTATTGTTTGAAGGGAAGTTGAGGATAGGATTGAGACAGCTCAATTGCACGATTTACGAAAGCATCTTTTGTCTGTAAGCAATAACATGTGGGAATTATTTCAATAAAATAAAATGTTTTCCGAGCTTTATGCTTAGTTTCTAAAATGGGTGTGAAAATATTTTGTTTTTAACTGATTGCTATGCATAATTGTGTTATCATATTTGTACATTTGTCAGCTTTTCAGTGAAAGCTGGCAGAGAGATTATTTAATGAGAATGATCCAGGAATTTCCTGTGCTAATCTCATTAAAAGAAAGATATACGTCATATTCAGAGGGATTGACGGTGCGATAGGTAGTTCAGGGGACGTGCTGATACCTAAGGGTAGAGATAAGGATGGATTCTAAAATCGATCGGGTCTCAAGGGATTATACTGAGACTTGTGCACAAATCGATGATAATGGGTTGAGTGGCTTGTCCATTCCTATTCATCGTAACGTGGAAGTGGGTCAACTTCCCGTTGCACAACGGTTAACAGATATGTTAACATGGTAGATAGCTGATCTACAAAATAAAATGATTTAGATAACACGGTTCTTTTCAACAAAACTCTGTGTTTATCTGTGTGAGTTGCATAGCATTCATATCTAAACTGTATATTTTCGGGCATATTTTCTCAGAGTACAATTGTACTCAGCCCCTCGTATTGTTTCCTAAAATACGCAGGTTGATCAGCGAGGATGGAAGGGCGCGGTGTAAAAGACGAAGCAAGAGAATGTACAGCTTTTGAAAGATCCTGAGATATGCATCTTCACATGCATATCTCCACCACGCTTATCACACCACTGCATCACGCTCTGAACTGTATAGCGCGTCCCAAAATTGGGAAGGTTAATTGGGGGTGTTACAAGGAGAATTATCGATTCAGGACCCAAAGATAGTTTAAGTATTGATCAGGATCTGGAAAATGATTTCTGAATTTAGGACCTGAAAGATCAAATAATTCTCAATCCATAACATGATATTGAGGTCATGGATTAAGAACTATATGATCTTTAGAGTCCTAAATTAAAAAATTTTGTGATCTTTCAAGAATTGGATTAAAAATTAATATATTAAATCCTAAATCAATATATAAATTTATCTTTTTGAATCTTGATAATTTTTTTTTTACTGTAACACTTTTAACTTTTTAGTCTTCAAGCTAGTCCGTTAGACTAACAATATTTTTTCCCCGCGCTTGTTTATGTTTTCTTTATCAAAATCAAATATTCAGTTTTTATTATTATATAAAATAATATAATAATTTTTAGATGATTATATACATTGCATACTCACAATTGTGTTTCAAAGAAGTTATGTAATATATATACTACAAAATATATAAATAATCTATATATATTCAAATATGATCAAAGAAGTTATGTAATATATATACTACAAAATATATAAATAATCTATATATATTAAAATATGATCAGAGGTAAAATAAGATAAGTTTGAGTTGCATTAACTGTTCATTTATTAATTGATTAATTTTTTAATTAATAAGTGAAACATTCTATAATTATATATAGTAATTATATACTTCTTTGTTTACATTAACATTTGTGATTTAATTTATAATTGATATTTATAATTAATATATGACAAGTTTATATATTAGTGTATGTTCAATTAAAGATAGATCATATCTCAATAAATATGAATTAGTAGATTATATTTATTAATTATAAAAAATAGTTGTGTACAAATAATTTTTGTACAAATTATTTACTTTTTTCTTTCTATAAAATATTTTACTTTATTATTTTAGAATAAATTATATTTCAATACATACTTATAATTATGTTTGTGTAAATGATATTTATTTTATTATAAGTCTATCATTATTTCTTGAATGGATATCAATTCAAAATTAAATTATGATATTCATAAAAAAAAAAGACTGAATTATGATTGAGTTAGAATAAATGCTGATACTAATTGTAAATGTTAATTATTTATTTAACAAAATCCTATTTTAACTAATCTAATATATTTGGTACGGTTATGTATTAATGTATCAAAATATTTTTTCTCTTTAATTATTTTCAATTGAATTGTATTAAATCTCAACAAAAATAAATTAGGTTATATTTATTAAGTAAGGAAATAATAATCATGTAGAAAAATTTTAAAAATATTGAATCGTTTATTAAAAATTTGCTTTGAAATGATTCTAAATTACGTCAATTTATCGTAGTCAAGTAATAAATAACTACCATCAAATTTTTTATTTTAAAATTTAAACAATAGATAAGTATTATTAAAGTATGTTATTAAAAAATCAAAATATCATTCAAGTGGTCACAAACAATATGATAAATTATGATTTGAAAAATAATACTGTCAAAAAAGAAAGCAAAGCATGTAGGTGAAAGGTTTTGTATTCCTTGAAATAAAAGTGCATGTTTCTATTTTATTTTGAAAAATATGAAAATTGGATCCGATTTTATATTATTCCTTTTGATATAAAAATTTTCAAATAAATACAAGAAAATAAGGCAGCTAATATGTGATGTTATTCTTATTTCTTTAAATTTCAAAAATTCATATTTGATGAAATCAAGTATAGTTTATTTTATTAATATACATTATATTTAAATAAATATAGATTATCGTACATCATTTTTTTTCTAGAAAAGTGAGCATAGATAAGGTTTTTCATTATTTATATTTAATTAATAAAAAAGAATTTGTCAGTTATACATAATACTATAACTAAACAAGCAAATTAAAGTATTAATACTCAATTTTTTACCTAATTTTCAATTAAATATATAAGTATAACTCTTGAAATATTTATGAGATTATTAGTTTCTAATCATGGCAAAAATAATTAAATTCTAGATCATCTGTCATATAACATTATGAATATGAATATTGTATACTATAACTTACAAAAAAATTGTAAAATAAGATTTGATAAATTAATAAAAATAAATAAAATGGGTGTCAATATAATATCACTTATTCAAGAGGGAGGCAACATAGGGTTAGGGGGCAGCGCCCCACGAGCTTAAAATTTTTTTTAGTTATATTTTTTGAATAAATTATAAGGCACGATCCACGAAATGTAGTCGAGTCTCTATGATTCTTTAAATATGTGTTCATTAACGGATCATTTTATATTGTATTTGAGATTACTATATAAAAATTAATAACTAATACATTTTTAAAATTAGTATTATTTTTGTTTAAATAATATATCAGACGAATATTATTTTAATACAAATAATTAATATTCTCATGCATTATAAAAACAGTAACGCATCATGTACCATAGTGCATTATACAAAATATAATACTCCCTCCGTCCCGGGTCTCTTGAGACGTTTGACCCGGCACGGAGGTTAAGAAAAATTGATTAAGGAGTTAGTGGGGTTAGATTAGTTAGTTAATTAAAGTTTTAAAAAATAGAATTAAAAATGCTAAAAATACATCCACTAAATAAATTTCAAATTAGAAGTAATCATTACAAGAACTTTTGATCAAATCACAAATTTGGAGCCATTTTTTGCTCCTAATCCCTAATTTGAATTTACAAAACAAATCAACACATTAAAAACACTCTACACATTTGATCTCAGACCAAAATCATCATCGATCTTAAAAAAAAAAAGGGAGGCCGAGAGAAGAATAGCCATGGAAGCAGGTCGTGAGCTTTCGGATTCGAAGCGGAATGAGCTCGTTCAATTTCTACTTGAAGGCAGCAAGGGTGGTAAGCCTTTAAGGGGCAAGATCACCTCTGCGACCAACATCTTCGGAGTCCACCGATCCACCGTTCATCGGCTTTGGACAGCTGCAAAGAAACAAAGAGAAAATCAAGGTTATGTTCACATGAAAAATCTAAAAAAAGGGGTGAAAAAACAAGGGAGTTTAGTGTTAGACCTTGATAG
>JAPKLW010000747.1:269975-344118 GCA_026898455.1 Plectranthus barbatus
CAAGTGTCCCGGGACGGCCCAAAAAGGAAAACGTTGCGACTGTCCCGGGACGGAGGGAGTAAGACATTATACAATTTTTTACAAGTACTAAAAGTAGATTGTAATGAGTTCTAGAATTAAGAAAGTATTAGAACTTTTGCTCAAAAACTCGTTATAAAATCCCGAGAATTTAATAAGAGAATATACCTATGTATGTAGGATTTAGGAAGTATAAAAATATGCTTAGAAATCAAAAAGGTAATCCAAATCACTAATTTGAAAATTTGAATAATTAAGATTTTTATGAAAAGTTTTAGAAGCCTTACCGTAGTTTCTGCCGACTTCTAGAAGTTTTTAGATTTAAACGGTCGAAACATTTTGATAAAATTTATAAATATTTGGAACACTATATTTTTAATTAAACATAATTATATATAAAAGTTTTATCGATTTAGGATTCAAAATTCAACTTTAATTTTTAATTTCTAAACATTACACAATTTTCATTTCTCGTATTAGTAAAAATCATAATGTGGTCTGCAGATTAAGTGCGAGTTGTTATGAAAAATCAAAACAAGAATTGAAACAGAAGCAACGCAAATTTGTTGTGATGGGTGGAGAAATAAGAAGGGCAACAGATGAGCCCGGCCAGCAGAGTTTAAACGCAGGAAATTCATCTTTACATACAGACACAATCAGCATATATATGAAACCAGCTTTTTGTTGTATCAACATATACATATATACATATACATATATATTATATATATATTGGAATAGGAGGGCCAAATAGAGTTTGATTACTCCATGTCTGCAGTCTGCCTTCACCAATCTCTATATACAACATACCTGAAACCAGAATCAGGAAAGCAATGCATTGTCACATATGATTATGGCTCTCTCTCTCTCTCTCTGTCCATCTACACAGAATATGATGTGGCATGCATCAAGCCCAGTTCCTCTTGGACCGAAGCTGAGTGAGCTTGTCTCTCCACACAGCTGCAATAAACCATCAAATTGTTGTTCAAACATTTGTTTTTACATTTTTTAGTAGCAGAAATCTGTCTCTGCATGATTTAACCACAAATACCTGCATCCCTGTAGCGTTCTTCAACAGCAGCAATCAGCATGTTCCGCACTAGATTGAATTCTTTAGTCTGAATACACGGCTGCCCAGTCGGTCTGCATCAACAAACATCAACACTTACCATCTTTCCTTAGATGCACTCAATCTTTTTTAACTTGATAGAATCGGAACCCGGCTCATCATCTAAAGGATGAGAACAGATAACTATCCAGACACAGTTCAGTTTGCTCTCTAGGGATCCAAAGTAACAATATTGCACAGCATGATATGTCAGAGTCTTGTCGCGAAATTTCAAACACAACGAAGATTACCTGTCCAATTCAGTAAAAACGGGGCCGTCTGATGAGGAACTGTGCACCAGCACCTTTTCAGATTCAATAACCTTCATGCCATCACTATATGCCAGCGACTTGTTCACTTGTATTGGCACCTGTAAGCAAAATAAAATACAGCATTAGACTAGGCAGTTACTTTTAGTGGCATTAGAACCAAATAGCAGGCTGGCCCGGCATAGTTTTGCAACGTTACCTTGCATCTAACTGCTATGTTAATGGCATCCGAGGGTCGAAGATCAAAGCATAGGCTCTCTGCTTCATTATCCAACTTCAATCACCACAAATATTTATCAGTAAAAGTTTTATATGAAGCTTTTCTGTGATTCTGAATTACATTCTATGATAAGATCGAGCGCTATAGAGTAGTACACAATAGTTTACCTTAGAAAGATGCAACTCAGCAAAATAAGCCTCGTGCACCCTCTTGGTGACGCGTACAAGTTTCACCTGGCACGAAGCAATTCGAGGTGTAAGCTCAAGCAAAGTAATTCCAGCACTGATAAGTTAAAGATTGGTGCAAGTCTTCAACTCACTGTATATCCCATCTCGTCAATCATATCCTTCAGCACTTGATACATAGTTGGTCTAGCCTGAATGTCAAGCAAAAATTAATTTAGCCACGATAAGAAGGCGATCGAGCTGAAGAAGTTATAGTTAAGCTTAAACAGAACCAGCAATGTGAGTGCATACAATTTGGACATTACGCACAGCTGCCATGAGAAGCACACTCGGCATCTCCACTGAAATAAAGCCACAAGCGCGATGAATAAAAATAATTTGAAGGCTAACTTCGCAATCACTATAAGACTGATAATATTTATTATACACATACAAACAATTATTGGGAGCAGAAGGCCAGTTCCATCTTCCATCTTCAACACAATAGCAGGATGCGGAGCATAGTCGGGCAGATGGCCTCCCTGAGGGTTGTTATGAGCACATTTCAATTGCTTACCATCTCTCATCTTGATCATGAAACCATCCGGGCCACTTCTCACCTCAACTATTTTGAACATGCACCATTATTGGCATTTCTCAAGTAAGGAATGATGATTATTGGTGATTTAGAAAAAAAAAATTCATCAGCATACATAGTTGACTTAAAGAATGATTAGCTCTTTTTTATTTCGTATCTTATGAAATGTAGAAGATATGTTCATTGTCTTCACCAAATCAGAACATAAAACCAAGTTGTTTCACACACTTGCATTAGAAGTTGCATAAATAGCACAATCTTATGGATTAAGATTTCCACAGACCCCAACAGGAAGGCGAAAATCGAGGAAGTTACCTGCTTCAACCACACTTGAGTTCACATAATCAGCATTGTTCTCACTGGGATTTCCAGCCATGCTGCCATTACCATCTGATGATGAACTGAAACTGTTCCTAATCGGTATAAAATTCTTTAAATTCTGCCGGTAACTGACATTAACTGTGCCACTGCTAAGCCGTCTCAAACCCCATAATCCACTTCTAATCAATCTAGCTTTCAGCAGAGGTGAATCAACAGGGACAGAGCATACTCCAGTTTGTTTTGCATGAACGACTGGACAGACTACAGGGCCCTGTATTGAAGCCATCTCAACTCCTTTTCAAGATTCACCTGAGATCATCAATAAAGGTCAGAAGCATACCATCCACCCCATAAAATGCAGCTTTTACAGATTGCAAAAGTTTGCTGAATCTATAGATTATCCACAGAATGTTTGAAGTTCAACAAAATGGAAAACTTCTGAACAGAATTCTTCATGAAGTTTGACATTTAGTACCCTGAATTCAGGATTCTGCTGAGCAAATAGATAAGTGATGATGATTATTTAGCTCTTAGGAGAATCTTTCACTCTTGTTCATGATTCAAAGAGATAATCGCATCACAACCAATTAAGCCCCAATCATAAAAAGTCAACACGTATATTTTCAGACCAGAAGAAGCTCCAACAGAAAAAGAAATAAAACCTGGCCCTCTATTCTTAACTTATAGAACAAGAAACGCTATTCAACGAGATTCTAGGTGAGTTTATTACATCAAGAATCAAGAAAATTCTCTCTCTCTCTCAGTCGTACACAGTACTTTACCTGAATAAATACGCCTGATCTTCCTCAAAGCGGCAAGAATCTGAGCTTGAATTCCCAGAAGAAACAGAAATGGGAAAACCCAGGATCACAAACAAAAGATGAAGAAGCCGAGGCGCAGGGGAAGAAAGGAAAGGGTGAAGAATGAAATGCAAAATATGGTATTGAGATATTTGAGGAGGAGCAACAGGAGAAGAGAGAAAGTGGATAAAAGTAAACAAGAGGGGCGAAGCGGCCCGCGGGGGTTGCCAGTGATAGAGTGTAGAAGAAGATAAGGGGAGGGTGGGGCCTTGTCGTCACTTTCCCGCTGCTGGATTTAGTATTTCTTTCTTCTCACAAAACTAATAGATTACGACTTCACGCACTACCTTCATCTCTCTCTCTTTCTCTATCTATTGTAAAGCAATTGGATTCTTGAACAAAATATCTTTGGCAGATATTTTTGTGGATATCATTTCCAGTTTCCCAAGAATTTTCCCTTGGACTCTTTCACTTTTTCAATATAATCCTCCTTCTATCCTAATCCCTCTTCATTAGCATTACGAGATATATTAATCATGTATTTTTGGAATATTCTTTTTTTTTTTTTTTACTTTTCTTTATTCTTTAACACCATTTATGCGGTTTATCCATATATTTCGTGAAGATTCTAAAATCTTTCTTTTATGAGAAATTTTACTACTCCCTCCGTCCCAGCTGAATTATCCCGGGTTGACCGGGCACAATAATAAAAAAATGTGAGTATAAAGTAAATTGAGTGAAATTAATATTTTATTATTGAGCGTGAAAAAATTATCTTTTTAAATAATAGGACAATTGAAATGGGTGAAACAATTGAGGTGGGACGGAACCAATCTCGTATTAAGAAATAGAGAAAATTTTGAATTCAGAATCTATCTCAGCGCAGAGGCGGATCTACAATACTAATTGGGGGTACACTTGTACCCCCAAAATTTTGTTTTATTATTATTGATATATATATATATTTTTTATTATTTTTTAAATATTTTTACATAGTATTTATATATATCTTAGCATAATGCACTTCCAATTTATTTTATTCATATATTATATTCCCAATTTTATATTTTTAGATCCACCTCTATCTCAGCGTGTTACAGTCTACTTATGTTGAGTTGGAGAGATGAGAGTTGTGAAATATCTGGCTTCTCGACAAATACAGTAAGAGATGACGTCATGGAAGCAGCCGCCGCCGGCACATAGTATTGTGACAAACATATGAGTGCCACGTGTACAAGACAATGTGGATAAGGAGAGCCCCTCTAGCAAAATTGTTAGAATTTGAAGTCCTCATCCGCAAAATCCAAAATTCCACATTCTAACTCTATAAGAATACCCACTATCATAACCTCAACAACCTAATACAATTCAATTTTTTAAGTTTCTCTCTCCTCCACATATACAACTCACAACCTAATTCAATTTTTACTCACTATAATTAGGGGTGTGCACGGTTTGGCCAAAACTGGCCGAACCGGCCAAACCAAATTAATTTGGCCGATTTGGCTGGTTTGAAAAAATGATTGGCCGGATTGGTTTGAAAATTTTCAAACCGGATGATTTGGTTTGGCCGACGGTTTGAAGGATGAAACCGGCCGTTTCGGCCGGACCGGCCGTATAAATAATATAATTTTAAATATAAAAATGATAATAAAATATTATTTGATAGAAAGCTAAAATATCAATTATATTGATATATATGTCCGATGCTTATATTCTTTCGAATTGTAACCCTATAAATCAATTTATATATAATTGTTTTTTGCAATCATAATATTATTTATTTATTACTTATCTCATATTTATAATTAATGACAAACGATACATATTTATATTAGTTTCATTTTGTGTATCATTCTTTCATTAATTTCTAATAATAAAATTGATATACAAGTTACATTTTTTTGTAATATTTTTAGTTGAATAATCTTCAAACCGTTTAAACCAGCCGAACCAAACCGTTTTAATATG
Organism: Plectranthus barbatus; assembly: GCA_026898455.1. NCBI lineage: Eukaryota > Viridiplantae > Streptophyta > Magnoliopsida > Lamiales > Lamiaceae > Plectranthus > Plectranthus barbatus. The sequence goes on from JAPKLW010000747.1 coordinate 275,445, forward strand.
GTTTGGCCGGTTTGGTTTGAAATAATTATTTGGCTGATTTGGTTTGTGAAAATTTCAAACCGTACCTATTGGTTTGGTCCGTACTTTGCCCCTTAAACCGGCCAAACCGGACCGTGCACACCCCTAACTACAATAACTTTCAACAACCTACAAATCTATTTTATTTTTACTTTATTTTATTTCTATATATTATTTATATTAATTTTAATTCAATTTTTATAAATCTACAAAAATATAGAACTTAATACAACCCAACTTTTTTAATTTATCTCTCCTTCACATGTACAACCAATTTTTTATTCACATCAATGACTTTCTAGCAACCAATCTTCCATTTTATTTCGTTAATACATGTTATTTATATTAATTTTAATTAAAATTCAAAAAAATCTACAAAATATATAAACATATAATTTAAATTGATAAACACAACTAAAATATATTATAAACACAATTTGAAGTAATATAATCAAAATAAGAAATTTTGTTTGTTTCTCAAACTATATCAATATTAGTCTCTATTTATATAGGGAAAAAAATGAAAAATTTTGGTATAATTTATATATATATATTTTTATTAATTATTTATTTTATTTGTAAATTAAATTAGAATTATATTAAATAAGATTATCCAATCAGAAGCTGATAAGTGTCAACTTTTGATTGGATAATCTATAAAAATGGAAGGGTTGCAGAATGCATCGGTTGTGGGCTTCTCTCTCCTATTCATTAATTTTTTTTGATTCCACCTAACCTCCGCATCATCCACAACCGGTTGTGGAATCACCACAGTGGGTAGTCTAATGATGCTATGCAATGAAATATCAAATATCCCCCAACTTCATCGCATCGCCTCTCGCATACAAACAAAATATCCCCATTTAAAGCAGATTTTTTTTAGCTTCTTCAAAGACACTTTTTTGTTTCTTCAGATAATATCTCATCACTCGCTGTCTTTTTGGGGGAAATACATTTCATTTTTTGCAAGTCTGGATAATTAGAAATATGAAAGTTTTCTTTCGTAATTATAATGCAATAATACATCATCTAGTCTAGTATATAACATTTGGCCAACTTAAAAGCTAAAATGAAACATCACATATATATATGTTTTCATTCTCAATGTGTGAAGATAATTATATTCTAAAAAATCTCATGAGAAAAGTGTTTTTGTCTCACTTCATCCATACATCGACATCTTTTTCAGTGTGTGTTCACACTCTACACTGAGCCAGACTACCCACTGTGTATCAAGAAAACCGAAAATACATGTTTACACAACCTTAAATCTAGTAATTAAGTAAGATACTCAAAGAATACAGTTAGTAATCCATCCTCAACTACCAACAAACACATCTCCATGAGTGTAAAACGTAGGAAGGCCTGCTAATCAAGCACGAGAGTTTTCTTTTCCATGCTTCATTAAAGATATGATTAGATGAATTGAATTGAATCGAATCGAATTGAATACACAATGCACCACAGGTCAGAGGGAACTTGCCTTTGATGGAAAACCAAGAGATACAGCATGACTTTCCAACTTCATGGCTCTTCATCATTCACTCAAGTTTACATTTACGGACATACGGGTGGTCATACTTAATATACTTCGTCCAGTATGGCTTGTACTTGGTCATTGCCAATTCTAACCAGGGTTTCATGTTCCCATTGTAATGTATTACTGCTGCATTCTCTATTTCTGTCTTATCGATGCTCGGATTGTAACCCAAACCAAGCACGTGCCATGACTTTTCAAGTGGATGTGTGAGCCCGTAAAAAGTAATCAGACCTGGAGGTAGAGTCCCAAGCTTCCAGAGCACCCTGTCCTCATTCTAAGACCAACAACAAAGAAAAAAAATTTGGATCAGGCATCGTTCATATAAATGAAGTAAATTCAGTAGTGCAAGCCACTAATTTATAATCAGGGAAAACAAGCAAATTTGATATAAAAAAGATAGTGCAAGAAGTACCATGTTCTGCCATTTGTGGTATATACCAGTTATATCCTTCTTCTTCCACTCATTTAGATCAAACATATTCATTCCGTACGCCCACCCACAAGCATAGGGATCAAAGTTTTTGGCAATGTGAGGATTGGAGAAGTTTAGGTATTTGTCAAACCTATGGAAACTCTGACCACATGTTTCAACTGCACCATTTACTTTTCCATGGAGATCTACTGACCACAGCCCAGTCAAATCTTTCTGGACAACAATGTCATCATCAAGGAAAAGAATTTTATCCAACTTCGGATAAACCTGTGGGAGATAGAACCTAAGATGGTTAAGCATTGAAAGATACTTTGGGTTCCTGTACTTCAGATTAGAAGAACCAGCAGAAAGTGTGGTAGGATGAGCGGCTTTGAAATAGTATTCTTTCATGGCAGCAGACTCCAATTGACGTAGAACAGGACAATAGGATGAATTGAGCCATTTGAATTCATCTACATTTTCAACATGGATTGTAGCTTTACCCGGAGGATTCAAAAGAAACCACATATTCATTGCACCAAAGTTCAACTTATCAGTAACAAGATGGAAAACGTGTTTCCCAGGGTCCTACAAGTCAGAAAAGCACTTCATTAAACAATTAGTAGAAGCATAATGTCAAAATGAATCATAAGCAAGGAATAAGTGGCTCAGACAGAAAACAATAAAACTGCATCAATATGCGAAAAAGATATGATAAACACTATCGATTCATAACAGTGGCAACCTTGAGACTGGACGGATTTGTGCATGGATACGGTGAACCAGAAGATCCAAATCAGAAGGAAATGTTATGGAATAATGCATATGAATGCATCCATGCTCGTATGTAGGCATTGTGTGGCAATTATTTTATCGATCAATACAGAGAAGGATACACAGGACCTTATTACAGTGCATAATTATGTAAGTATAGTTGTAGACATATTAAAATAAAAGTAATTTGTAGATACAGAAGCCTGTTATCAACATGCGCTGCATGCATAAATTCACGTGTATGACAAGCCATTCACAAGAACGAAACAGGGAGCATGAGATGTCAAGTGATTTGTAAAACTAAACAAAAATGTGCATTGCTCGATCACATTTCTATAGCACAGCATATCACTATCTCAGAACAAACATCACTTTGAAATGCATTTTACCAATTGGATATAAAGAAGAGAAACACGGTTTTGTGAGAACCAAAGAAGAAAACTAGATCCATAAATCTAGTTGTAGAGTAGGATTTCATACCTTGGCATTCATAATGGTTGAATTGACCACCACTGAAGCAGCAAGAACATTGTCCGAAAAGAGGGCATAATGATAAAGATTTGGGTTTTCCAGATTCTCAGTCTTAGGGAACTTTCTTTTCTCTGGTGGGAGGAGGTAATATTCTATAGTCAAACGCATTGCCAGGCAGTGAAGTGCGTTTGGTATTGTCTTTGCAGCTAGTTGGCTGAGGAATGTGCTCTGCTTTTTCAGACTCCTGACTTGCTCATCCGCAGATTGCAGCATAGCTCTTAGTTTCCCAGTGACCAGGTTGCAGTCGTACAATTGATCTTTAGCTTTAGACAGCACTTGGCCCATCAATTTAATTTTTTCGGGTGCACTGCCACAAGTATATTTTATGTTTAAAAATGTATTGATACAAGAAGGTTAGCATGCAGCTGATACACATAGTTAATCATTAACGTCCATTACCTTTGATGTAAATCAGAATCATTAGTTGCATCTCCTAGAGAATGCTGGCTTTCTTTGAGTCGATTCTGTAACTCATTGGCCAAATCAAACTTGTTTTTCATCTTTGCAAGACTTATGTACACCCTTGCCATTATCATTTGATCACGTATCAAACGTACGTTTGAATCAGTGTTTTCATTATCATTTTCTCTCTTCCAGATACTATATTTCCCCAACACTGCAGAGTCGACAGATTTAGAACGTTCAATGGCTGCATTCTCGAGCTTTACAGTTACTTGATCATTTTGTTTTACCAAATCAGCTGCACGCTTTTCACGTTTCTTTTCTCTCAGTTGCTGCAGATTTACCACAAAGTGATGCTGTAGCTCATAGAAAAAACAAAAGTAGAATAGAATTGCAAATAGAAAATGTAGGTGTACTGTATGATACAATAGTCTTTAGTTAAATGATCGGGCTGGTTTCTAATCAAAAGATAACAATGAAGAGACTATAGTGGAACCAGTCCAGGTGCTTACCCTTCGAGCCAATTTAGCTGGTGTCTCAAGAAAAATGGAATGATCTTCTGCATGAAAATAGCTTGTCAAATATTTATGTTAACATGCAACCAAATCAAATATTGTACCCATAGAGTTTCCGGGAACACTATTACCGTTCGAAGTATGTTCCTCCTTGGCTCTAAATGTTTCTTGCTTGGTCTTCAAGGCTACTCCAGCAGCCTTAAAGTATAAAAAAAGAGCAAAATTTCTGTATGTTAAATACAACATCTGTCCACCAGCTACAGCAACTTGACTGTGTTCATGTTTACCTCAGAATAAGTGGCATTATCAGCAGACGTTCCGTCCCCAACTAATCGCCAAGAAGCAGACAATTTATCTTTTCGAAAAAAGTCTACACTTAAAGGCCCCAAATCATTTGTACTGGCATTAATAATATCAATTACCTAAAAGAATGATAAAATTAGTGGAAACGCCACACAAAAGCATTGGTACAGAATATCTCACAGCATGTGCTCGATCAATTAAGAATTAAAAACCTACATTTTTAGAAAACAAAGGACTGAGATGTTGCAATGCCAGCCTCTCTCTCCAACTTAAATCCTGTAAAAGTAATGTTTGCTCATTAGCTACATCACAGCCAGAAACAAGTCCAGCATAAAGGCGCCAAAAAGGATACCTGTCTTCTGGAATAAATTGAAAATTCATTTTGACCTGCAGAATCAGAGGCTCATCTTCATTAGTCGAGTCAGAGTGAAAAATAACATGCGAGTAAGAATAGATTAACAGTGTACGCATAGGGATGGGAACTGAGACTGTAATTATGAATGCACTGTTTCCAATCAATATAGAGGAGAGAGAAGAAAAATATCTTTCTATTCAGAAGGCACAAGGTATAATAGCATATTCAATCAACTCAAACAGAATGCTTACATCTAACCAATAAATTTCCTCACCTTCTATGCACACTTTATGTGTGTGTGTGAGAGAGAGAGAGAGAGAGATCAGTATCACAAATTATAAAAACAAAAAGCAGTAAATACATGTTACAACTGAATGGACTAGAGGGATCTAATATATTACATTACGCATGACTAGAACATCTCACCTTAAGAATAAGAATCTGTGTATGATAAATATTTTTTGCAAAATACCAACCATCTCAAATAGTCTATTCCAACAGCCTCCTCTAAAAAGGGCCTAGTCTAACTGTAAATATAGAAACAAAACAGAATGCCTAAAACCTAAACTAAACTCAGAAGTCGAAATAGGGCAACTTTTGCTTCATATTATTGAAGCAAACAAAACTTGCAAATCACTTGTTAGGATAAAGACATTAAAACAAATAAAAGTGAGAACAAATGGCTATTCAAAACATCCAAGGCATCTGCTATACCTTCAAATTTTTCATGATCCTAATCATCCAAAATCTCGACTTCGATTTTGAGAGAGAAATAACCCACACCTATTGTTTACTGCAGTTCAAGCAAATCAATTCCTCACATGCCAATCCAAGATTTCTAAAGCAACAACCAAATAAAATCCAGGCACTTCCCAACTACTGCTGGTGTTGAGCATTACTAGTGACGATACATTTAGAACAATCGCACTCAACATAATCAATTCATCCCCAACTGAAAAAACCAAGAAACAGTAACATATAAAATAAATGTTCGGTTAAGCTAACCGGAAGAAGCGGAGGTGAAAAGGCTGCGGTCGAACAATAAAAAGGAGAATGCGATGAAGGTGAACAAAAACACGATGACAGAAGTAAAGAAGCGAGATCCAATGCCTCTAACCCCACCGCCGCCGCCGCCGGATCTTAATCCCCTCCTCGCCATGCCCAACCATAGACCTTCAACAAAATTCACAAGAGGAATTGGAGAAATTGTGCGCACATTGACGCGATACAACTCAAGATGGAGAAAATGGCGACGTACGGGGAAAATCTTGAAGCAGATCTCCGATTATCGTTCAGGCTGATTGATTAAACTTCATAATTAAGTGCGAATGTACCAGTCTGGATTGACGAGCACAGACTCACACGCACTAAAGCGTGAATTTACTTTGATTTTGAGCGAGAGGGGGGAAGCCGGGAAGAGAAATGATTACAAGAGCGATCTGGATATTCGGGTCGGGTCGGGTCGGGGGTAATACTCATTTAGCAATTAGCATAGTAGCCGACAATATGAGTACATCATTAGACGAATTTATTTAATTTAAGAGTAGTAATCAAATCCAAAATTAATTTGAATCTAATTAAACTCTTGTGACAGAACAGAATTAAGAGATTTATTCATTAGCAAGTTAATAAACAATTTGGGATAATAATTAAGTAGCCAATCATTTCATTTTTCACTCAACTTATCCAATCAATTTCAACACAAGTAATACTTACTTATATAACATTGCACAACAACTTTTTCAAACCTGAACAAAGCAAAAATATTAAGGGGAGTGAAGCAACCTCGCAGTTTACATTATCTGTCGTTCAAAATATGAATCCACATCATATTACAAAACATGAGCTAAATGTGATGATTCAAGAACTTCCAAGTCAAGAAAAAGAGAATGCCAGCAAGGATCACTGTGTAAGAATGGCCACATCCAAATAATCGCCTATCTGCACGTACAAGCAACAACTCAAATCTCCAAAACGTTTGTGGGAAACAGAAAATAAATAAACCAACAATGGTTATCTTTCTGTATGTTGTTTGTCACATTTGTAATAGCCTCAAACATTTATGCAACCCGGATTGAAAGGAAAGCCATGTTTACCTGAAAGCTGAGATCACCCAAGGCCTTGCTTCCACTATCAGGGCGTCTTGCATTAGGGTAAGAAAAGGTTATCCCCACCTACACAAGAAAATGGAAACAACTCAAACATAGAAACAATAATTTGCCTTTGCATTTCTGAGCTGAAGCGTATCACTGCTATTCTAATCAAGGCAGATACGTAAAAGAAGGATATAACAGGGAATTCAGGCCATCAAGATACAAAAAATAGAAGATTATGAAAATGCATGTAGCAACAAAATTGACCTCTCTAACCACAAAACGACCGCGTTTATCAGGATAGACAAAAGAAAAGGACAGAATAGCATCTCGTCTTCTCGCTTCAGGAGCTACCTCTTTAACCTGAAGGACAATAGAAGAAACCATTAAGACGAGATGCAAGTACATATAGAATAGAAAAGATGGACTTACTGATCACTCAATTTTGCCTATAAGTATATTATCACTCGCAAAAAAACTAATACTGAAAGGCTAAGGTAATAAATAATAAGAACTTACCCATATTCTATAGAAATTTCACTAAGATAGACCCAATTACTGTCTCAAATATTATTCAAGAACATATTGATACTAATCATGTTATGAATCAGAATAAATCATAAGGATATAGCAAAGAAGTATGAAAACTATTGATTTTGCTTCATATATTATTTCATTACTTGCAGCCTATAACAGAGTGAGAAAAACCATGAACATACATGCACACAACCTAGAGACTTAAGAAGTGACAAACATAAACAAAACAGATACCTGGAACAACTTTTTCATACCAGATCAGTTAATTCACGCAAGGTTGCATCCATCCACGTATAAATTTGGACCTCATCTTTGGGTTCCTTGCCCCTCACAGCAAAATCTTCATCAGTATGATGGCTTCCAACCTGTCAAAAGTTTCGAAGGTGCCAAAGGTAAGGAAACCTCTTTACTAGAAAGTATGACACTGATTTTTAAAAATAGGAAGCATACCTTGGTGAAAACTCGAAGTAATAATGGACAAGTCTGTGCACAACCATCAGCAGGCAAACAAGGCAAAACTAATTATTAGCATTGAAAAAGAAAAGGAAAAACCAGAAGAACGTTGAAAAAGAAGATAGAAAATTAACAAATAAAACTAGAAAAACCATCAAGCCCCACGGTGAGTTCAAAAGGTAAGATATGAAAGAGCACAGAGTTCTCTACAAAAGGAGCAAGAACGGAAAACATTCCCAAAACCAAAAGAATCATGATTGAGTATGATCCTTGGTTTAAAAAAGCGTGAGGCGAGCGGAGGCGACAAGAGTGTGAGGCGTGAGGCGCGAGGCGACTCAGGTCGAGGCGAGCGCCTCAAGGACCCTTTAAAAATAATATATATATATATATATATCATTAAACAAATAATTTATGAAATATAGTAAACATAATAGATTGAATAATTAGAATTCATTTTAAACATTTCACAAGATCACAATCAAGTTAAAAATATTAATCCAAGTCCCAATTCTAAAATCCAAAATCTAAAATAAATGAAAAAAAATCTAAAGAAAAGCAGGGGTAGGGAATTGTGAGGGAATGAGAAGCGACAGTTTATAAGAAAAGAAAAAATGGCGTGCAGGACTGACTGGTCGCGGCATCGGCGCAGGGGACAGCTTCGAGAATGACAAATTGTGTTTTCTGAATGTGTCGAGGGTTGGGGCTGGTTGTTCATGGGTATAATTAGGGTTATATTTGTATAGATTTAAATATTAAAAACAAAAAAACAAAAAAAAAAGTTAAGAATTGCTGATATTCCATGAGGCGACTGCATCCTCGCCTAGGCGCGCCTCGGGCGCCTCACCTCGCCTCGGGCACGCCTCGAGGTACCTGCGCGCATCAGAGTCAGAGAGGCGTCCGGCCTGTTTCGAGGTGCGCTTTTTTAAACACAGGATCTCCACTTTCCTCGTATGCATGGAGAGTGAGAGTTTTGAATGGCTGAAATTAGGAAAAAAAAATATATATATATTTCGTTCTATTCAAAGTTCTTCCGTGCGATTCTTGAAGTTGGAATAAGTCACTCCTCTACTCGTTCATAAGTTCATAACACATCTAAGAAACTGAAACTCATACCAACTCGTTAGCATCACTCCTCTACTTACAAAACCGGCTTGGAAGGTGAAGGTAGCAATATATAGAAGCCAAAGCCATATCAATGTGGGATAATTAATACAACTAAATGATTAAACACCCAGCTAAACTTTTGGGTTTTCCTAGTTAGTTACAAGTGTTCCATTCCATGTGTTTCTACGCTAAAAAAAGAAAGCGAGAAGAGGAATAATTAAAAGACTAACGGTCGAGCAGCATGATAGCATCAATTAATCAAAGAGCTAATATATATTCCACTGTCCCATTTACAGTTAATTTCAACATATCTCATGAACTCTAAGCCCTAACTCGCGCAAGACAGGACGCTCATAAACAGCCATTGCAAGCAAATCATACAAATAGTTGCTACAGAAATATAGAAACGAGCAATCAGTGAAATAAACACCCGTAGAACCCTGAATGACACCCATCAACGACCGAAAAAAAGTCCGAATCAAATTTTAATACATAAAGAGAGCCGGGGGTGGGGTTAGAGAACCTTCTCACGGTCGATGGGTTCGGGGCGAGGTGCGGCGGGCCTTGCGGGCGGAGGCGGAGGCGGTCCCCGCCCCGGCGGATGCAACGGTCTACCCGGTCTCCGCTGCACTTCGGCCATCACTCAGTCTGCGATTGTCTGCATTCTGTGTGAGTTTGTTTGAAACCGGCCCACTTAGATTTTGAGCCCAAAGCTAGACTTTAATATAAAAGTTTTGTTTTATTCTTCCCATCACTAAAATAAAAATAAAGATTTTGTGTTTTTTTTCTAGTTTTTAATTAGTGTTACTGTAATGTATCAATGATAAAAATAAAAAAAAAATTAATAGTAATATATCAATTTAAGTTTAAAAATATTTTTAGAGAAGTTTGAATTCATAATAATCTGTTGATCACAGACAAAGGTATTTTTACCAAAGGTAGATCAAGAAAATTTTCGTAGGGAGGGTTAGAATTTTTTTTTTTTTTTACCTTCACTATAACTTTGATCTCTTTATATTATATTATTTCGTATTTTTATTAATTCCTTCTTCTTCACAAAGGGATTATTTCATAGCTAGATTATCGAATCACGATACTATAAAAATGAAAAAAAAAAAAAACTAGGAAGGACTGGAGCACCCTAACTCTTACCTAAATCCGCCTACTATACCTCAAATATGGAATAATCAATGATATAGTTATTACAGCATGAGGGTACAAATTGAATTTATTAAAACATGAGATTTATCTCAAATTCAAGGCGCGAATGATTAAAATGTTTGATATGTAATCAATAAATTATTAGTTCAAAAAATAATGCAAATACTTAATTTAAATTAATAAATTCTATTTTTAAAATAAAATTCTACTAAAAAAGACAGCCACATGCCTACACCACTCGAAAAAGATAATGGGATTTTTTTTCTCAACTATTATTTATTTGTTTTAAAAGCAATGTCATATGTCACTCATTTAATTAACATCTAAACTGACTGTGTCAATGTTACAATCTCCATTTGTTCAGCATTTTGAATATATAACTCATGCAGTGTTTCATTCATTAATTTTGAATAGTATTTAGAAAGAGAATTAAGTATAGTCAAGATTTAAAAGTATAATTAAAATAGAAGAGTTGGGAAGTGCGTGATTGGAAGATGTAATTCAACCTAGCAAAAAAAAAAAAAAAATTTAATTAATTAAAAAAAAAAAAAAAAAACAGGGAAATGAGAACTCAGGGTTTTCTGCAAAATTTGTTGGAGCTTTAATTTGCTAAAAAGAAAGGGATGTATTTAATGATTGCTGCCAAAATCTCTATATCTCTATTTTATCCAAGATTTTTTTTGATATAAATATATTTAAATTAAACTCATATGTCACACAATATTTCAAACCAATCAAAGACTAAACACTTAAAAAAATAATAATAATAATGGTATTTTTTTCGCAAGTACTCTATTTTATCCGAAGTTTAGAGTTGAATGATGGATTCACATAAAGAAAACAAGTCATAATATTTTGATCATGGAGTTTATAATTATGAATCATATTAAAATTAACAATAGAGTATGAGTAGGAAAAATCACACTTAATTAACTACTAATGGATCAAACTTGGTCCATCCCAAAATCTTTTGCTTCCTCTCCTTTTGTAGGCTGACCAAGTTTGCTCCATCCATCATACTAAATTAATTAAGCATAGAGTTGTCGACACTCTCAAAGCTAAGTTAAATTTAGTCATACAAATCGAAACCCACTAGGCGGCGCCACCAAAGTGCGGCGGTGGCCAAACGGCTGCGCCGCCACCGTCGGTTATGTAAGACAAGCACGATAATGGGACCAAACACAGCCCTCGGCTTTTCAGATCTCGCTTTGACGACTCTTCATTTTCAATATTCTCACCTGGACCCTGTTCATATATATATATATAACTCATCTTAAATATTCAAACTATACTACCATAATTTTCTTTTTTTAAAATCTAGTTAAAATAAAAAAAAGAACGGAAAAAAAAAATTCATACCCCTTTATTTGTTGCTCTGTTGGGTTTGTTCCGTGACGCCTTCATATAAGGGACGCTTAAAGTCTGCATGGAAAAAATTAAAGTTAAGAATTATGATATATCATAATCATTAACAAATCAAAATAAAGGATGGGACATAAACAGAAACTCTTGAATGTCTAAAACTGATGTGGTAATAAGCTACCGACGTTTAGATTAATTAGAAATAATATTATATCACTAACATTATATTATCACAAAAGTTCGTAGTAATATAAATATCATTTAGTTACATTAACAATACATGCCGATTGATTATATGGAATTTGTATTTGGTTCTAGCCTTAGCTAGAGAAATAAAAACTACAAAATTCGTGCCAAACCCTAGTATTCACAGATTGGAAGAGTTTGAAAAAAAATTTGATAAACTTATTATTAGTTTAATTTTTTATATATATATAACTATAGTCTATAGTAGAGAGGACAAGAGAGAGGAAGGATTTAAATATCACATCTTATTCAAAATGTTTATGAAATTTTATCGATTTGGTATAACTTAAAGATTCGTATTTGTTTCTATCTATCTGATTCTTTATACATATAGGAAATGGTTCAAATAAAAATCAAGGAATGTGAATGAATTAATTGATGTCAACAATAATTGAGATAAAAAGCATTAATGATTAAGAACTAAAACATAATTCTGGTTATACTTGATTGCTTTATAAGCCATATTTAAGATCTTAAACTTAACTTATAAAACAATTAAATATAAATTTTTGAAAAAAAAATTAAACTTGACCATTATTTTTTTAAATGAATTGTGCAGATTTATTCTATTTGGACTAGTTGTAAGGCTTTTCGACTAGTTCTAGTTGTGTACATATATATATATACATACACATAGAGTTGTGTTCATTTCTGAACTAAATGTTGTGAATGAACAATGACCTATGATCCAAGCGTCCATTTTTTTAATCCGATGGCTACAATAATGACATGTGGCAGATAATTTATTTTTTAATTTAATTAAAAGGGTGTTTTAGGTAGTTAAAATTTTATTAAATTTGATAAATATGGAAGTTCCTAATTTCATGGGATTTTATTTGTTAACATATATTTAAATTATTATTGTGGTCTTCAATCATATTTCGTTTCACTTTCATATAATTTAGGTTTTCTCTCCACCGCCGTTGCTACCCCTACGCCATCTCTACCGTCGTTGCTGCCCCTACGCCATCTCCACCGCCGCCTTCAAAGTCTGCCGTAGCAGTCACCGGCGCGAACGCAGACAGACAAGAACCCTCCAAGATTTTTTTTCAATCATAGAACTCGAACATCCCAAGAAACGCCACTAGACGTCGTCGCATCTAAAAAACGAGACCACCGACGTCGTCGCAAATATCGGCGAACACGCCGGCTGTATCGCTGCACGGCGAGTCAGTCGAGCCCGCCACCCTTCGTCAATCGCGCAAAACACCGCTAGGCCATGAACGCGCAGATCTGAGCTTGGACACACTCCCCGTCGCCCGTCTGAAACCGGACGGCCACCATTCTCCCACTTATTCAGTCGCCGGCACCGGCATCGCTCAGGCAGAGGGAACGCCGTCGAGTGAGAATCTCAACCATCGAAGAAGTCGGACGTGAACTGTCAAAGATTTTATTTTTTTTTCTGTCATATGCGATTATCATTTTTATTTTATGTGAGTGTCATTATTTATGAATAAATGTATTATTCTTCGAATCCGGCTGACACTTGGTGGATCGCCTTCATGTCTAGATTTTATTTTTTTTCTGTCATATGCAATTGTCATTTTTATTTTATGTGAGTGTCATTATTTATGAATAAATGTATCATTCTTCGAATCCGGCTGACACTTGGTGGATCGCCTTCACGTCTAGATTTTATTAGTTTTGTGTCATATGCGATTGTCATTTTTCTTTTATGTGAGTGTCATTATTTATGAATAAATGTATCATTCTTCGAATCCCTGTTTAACGAATAATTAAAATTGTTTATACATTTAATGATAATATATTACTGGAAGTTGAGAGAATAACCTTATAATGACACACAAAGTCATAAACAATGACACACAAAGCAATAAATAATGATAACGATTAACTTAAGATTATGGAATAAATCGTGGTGCATTTTCTCTTTCCAATTTATTTGATAATAATGGAAAAAATCGTGGGGCATTTGATTTGGTATCTGAAATAGATCGTGTATCTATTTTTGTGGGAAACTGCTCCCTTAAAATTCGCTTAAAGATTTTATTAGATTTGATTTTATTGGTTTTGGACATTTATAACCTTATGATGATATATGTTATGAAAAAAAATGATACACGACATGGAAAATTATGGACGTTGATCTCATGAATGTGCGGTTAGATCTTGGTCTCTGTTCATTCACAGAACCTTGTTCAGCCTAGATCGCACCCCCCATACACATATATATATATATATATATATATATATATAGATATATATATGGAGTGATGATCATATCACAAGTCCCTTTTAGATAGAAGAAGAGAATAAATATGAACCTTTGATTTGTCAAATCTAATGGTTGGGATATGATTTTAAATTTTATATTTGATTTTTATTTTTTATTATAAACTATAATTAAGGGCATTTAGGTAAATAAAATATGGTGGTTACAAAGATTCTTATACTCTCTCTTCTCCAACTAACGTTTTATTCTTTTTCAATATTCTCTCTCCTTTAAACTTCTTATATAATTTTAAATAAGCATAACTCACTTAATTTAAATTATTTTTTTATGTATCATATATAAAACTAAAGATAATTTAATAATCTTTCAAACGAAATCCATATTGCATATGTTTAGCATAAAAAATCACAGTAAAAAAATAAAACTTTGTAATTTTTCAGCTTTACATACGTTATTGCATTATCTAGCATATTATGTTGCATTATTTAGTTCTAGTTAGCGCATTATCTGTCATATTATGTTGCATTATTTAATTCTTCTTATTAATGTTTCAATTTTACATAAGACATCCTTTATATTTTGCATTATTTAATTTTTGTTATTGAATTATCTTTTATATTAATTTGTATTATTCAATTCAACTTATTAATGTCACTCATCACATTATACTATGTGTAATGTTGCATTATTTAGTTTTAGTTACTGCATTATCCTTTATATATTGTTGCACTATTAAATTTAATTTATTAATGTATCATTTTTACGTATGCAATTGTCTAAACTTTATATTATGTTGCATTATTTAGTTTTAATTATTGCATTATTCTTTATATTTTGTTGTATTATTCATTTCAACTTATTAATGTTATAGTTTTACACAACCATTATTTTATTTTGCATTATTTAGTTTTAGTTGTTGCATTATCCTTTATATTTTGTTGCATTATCAGTGCATTAATACATGATTTATGAATAAACTCACTAATTTTTATTTTTACTATGATATCATATTCAAAGCATATCCAATAGGAATTTCGTTTTAAAGAGAATTAAATTATCTTTAATTTGATATATGATACATGAAAAAATAATTTAAATTGAATGAATTATGATTATTTAAAATTTTACAAAAATATAAAAGGAGAGAGAATAAAGAGAAAACAATTACGTATGATTAAGAGAGATAATTATGAGATGTAGTCCCCTAATATTAGATAAGTCAAATATAATATCTATCCAAAAATGACTAAAATACCCATTTAATCAAATCTAAATCTTAATTTTAAATTTGATCCTAATCATCCAATTTAGAAATAAAGGGTTTAGATTCATTCCTTTCTCTCATCTAAAGGATTACTTGTCACTATAACACACTTTTGTATAATAAGATCAAATAGATGAAGGAACAAGTACCAAGAAGAATGTTTGTGAGAAGTAGTACCTCTACTTGGTTCTGCAGGAATTTGATGTATCCAATGGCCTCCATTAGTACCGATGCTGTGTCTGTCTGCAATAATATTCTCCCACATGTCACATTTAGTATTTATATATTCACCCCTCAAATTTAATTAATAATATTTCTTTTTCAATTTTTCACAAATTTATTACTCCACTATTATTAACTGCTGCAGCAGTGATCAACAACAGAATAATATATGCCCTCTTTTTATTGAGATTCTCAGCATGAAACTTTTGACAACCGTGTCGCTCATTTCTTTAATTGTTTTCTTCTTTACTTATGCTCTGCAACTTTGTATACCCAAATATACACCACCTCCACTTTTTCTGCTCAAATTTTACTTCTCAATTCGTCTAATGTCACATGCATTTCACAATACAATAGAGTATGTAATAAATGATGAATATATCAAATTCAAAATATATATATCTATACATCTGTCTCTCTTACTTCTTCACTAGCTACGTAGCTAGCTAGCTAGGTGTAGTATTATTATTTAAGAAACCCTAGCTAATTATTGACCACTCAAGTTTTGGTTTCAGATTTTAATTTTATGATAATTAATTAATATTTTTACCTTGCCAAAAGGGGCTACTAACTGTTGAAGTGCTGCAATTCTATCTCCCAATTTCTCTTTTCTCACCTGTAAAATACAATTGTTAATCTTTGCAAATAATGCAAATATATTTTTAAAATTTTTTTGTTGCTTCGACAGTTTAATAATTACCTTGAAGGGTGGGCAAGAGGAGCGCGCTTCTAAGCGGGATTTTTTAGGCGCGTTTTGAAACTGCGACTTTGCCTCCATTTTGTTGCTGTTTCGTTTTGCTTCGATTGCTACTGCATTGCTTGAGGGCGATGACACCTTTCAAATTTCAAAAGGTGTAAAGTGGATTCAACAAAATAATTATAATGCATGGCCCTCTTGTCAAAATCCATCAGTGAAAAAAAAAAAGATTCAGTTTTCTGAAAAACAAAATTTAAAGGTGCACACACATTATGCAAAAAGCTGAAGTATGCCTTTGAATGGAGAAAAGAGAAGACCTCTTTCATTCAAAAGAAAGGAAAAGATAACAAATATCACATAAAGGAAATGAAACATTAAAAAAAAAAGCATCCAAAACAAAAGACTCCTAGCTTTCATATTTCTCATTTAAATCATAATTAAGAAGGTGTATCATCATCAAATTACTATTCTGATATTTCTATGGTGATGATTGATTATGCTACATGCAGCATAGAACATTTTATGTCTCTCATTAAATTGAAAATGAAAAAAAAAAATAAAATTTGTTTTTTAAGACATGAATACGAACCTTATTACAGCCATAAAATGGAATCTGATGCGACTGCTGCATATGATCAAAACCATAATCCGAGAATCCATCTCTCAAGATCCCGATTTGATTCTGCGAGGACGTGACGAAACTCCCACCAAATCTCGAAGAAGCAAGGAGATCCAACGCCTCCAAATTCATGTCCAAAGACCCCGGATTCGTCGCCGCCGCCGCCGCCGTCTGATTCAAACTAGACACGTTTACGCTGGGGAAGATCTGGGTGAACCCTCTTGCATTTGCAGCGTCGGCACTAGTATTATTATTAGAGTAGAAATCAGGTGTGGGGGAGAGCTGAATCTTGTTCATGAGATTCCCGTAGGAGAAGGACTTGAGCAAGAACTTGGTGGCGGCGTTGTTGGCCGGCAAATCGTTTCTGAGGCTCAAATCATCGGTGCTGGATTGAGGGCTGCTGCTGCTCAGCATCTCCGTGTACCTGCGGTAATATTGGTCGGCGAGCTCTTCCTTAATCCGAGAATGTTGCTGCAAATCTTGGTCGGAATGATGATTGGTTGTTGAGTTTGTTGGGGCATTATTAGGCCAGTTGTAGGCAGCTGCTATATCTGGAGCCATGGAGCTGTATAGCTGTGAAGAAATTGCAGTGATTTCTTGCTGCTTTGCTTCACTGGGATATGAGCTGAAGCAGTTAGAGTTCCTGCCCAAGAAAAAAGAGAAGAATATATTGCATGTATATATATATATATATATATAACTTTATAATGTATCTATATATGCAGATATCATGTGAAGGAGATTTGAAACCCTAGGTTGTTGAATCCATGGATAAAATTTTTAAAACCCAAGATACTTTGCCTTGAATCTGGGATTTTAATTTCACTCGAACCCAAAGCTTTGAGATGTAATAAAATCAAGATTCGTTGGAAGCATGAATGTATATATATTATTGATGAACATCAAATCAGGGAGGATTAAAGTAAAAGAAAGAAAAGAGGTATATATAGGTCATAATTAGCTGCAAGTAGGCAAATCATCGTTTGTTTATGCATAAAAGGTTTTTTTACTGAGAGAGAGAGAAAGAGAGAGACTTACAAGAAGGAAGGAGGAGTCCAAGCATGATGAGAAGTGAAAGGTAGTACTCCATAGCAAGAAGGGGTAGCCAAAGAAGAAGCAGAAGAGCCAACAAGTTGATCTTGGAGCTGATGATGATGATGATGGCTGTTTGCAGACTCCATAATGAGGTGATAATTTTTTTAAAAACACTTGAAAATCCCAAGATTAATAATTTTAAAAAGACTTAGCTAGCTAACAAAGCCAAGCTCTCTCTCTCTCTCTCTCTCACTCAAGGAAACAGTTGCTCAGGTGACAGCCATATACCTCCTCCTCGATCCCACCTTCTTTATCATTGTCCTCTCTTTACTCTTTCAATGTCTTATCGTAAAGCAGCCTTGAAAAGAAAGGAACACACCATGAATCAAACAACCAATTCAATGAATAAACCCACCCTCACTTATATATATATATATATATCTCACACCTCAAACTCCCAATTTCCTCCGTTTTTTTTTTTTCCCCTTTCTTTTCAGTCAAAGCTTTCTGCAATCTTTAAACCATAAAAAACAAATACTACTACAGCATCTCTCTCTCTCTCTCTCTAAACTGTCCTGATTAAATGGAGGAGTATATACTAGATATATAATAAATATGATTCGACTATGCCATGATGAACCTCCCTCCCTTCAATCCCAAGGTTTTTAACGAAAGTCTGTACAAAGAAATGATGGCTGCCATGCGCTCTCTCTCTCTATTCTCTATTCTCTCTCTTGCCACACATGTTGGCAGTCTTTATATATTGTATTGGGCCATCATGTATATCAAGTGGAAGCAGAAGAGAATGCCTCGTCTACCCCAGCTCTATTCTGTGTATTCTCTTCTCTCAATCACTTGCTGTGGTCCAACTGTGTGATGGTTGTATATCAAAAGTGGCTTTAAAAACAAATATTAAATTGAATCGCAAATAGAAAAACTAAAATTTTTAGCTACTTTCTTATATTTAAATTTTTAGGCCAACACCGGCCATGACATCACCTGACATAAGGTCTACTTATACAATATCTATCTACTTCTACTACACACTGTGGAAATATAGAGCATATATATCAGAAAATACTAGGGATGTCAATAAAGCCCGAAACCGATGGGTCGGCCCGAAACCGGTGGGCTAAAATGCGGGTTAGGGTAAGAAATTTTCAACCCGAAATTATTTTTAACCTAACGGGTTGAACCCGACGGGTTGGCGGCCCGAACGGGCTGAGCCCGGTGGGTTGCGGGTCGGCCCGTAGGTTCGACAATATTTAATAATATATTTAATAATTTATTATTTATTATTTCTAATATTATTTATATCCTACTATACCCATTAATTATATACCTAATTCCCTAGACCTAATTTTCCGTCACACAAAATCTCATCAATCTCTCCCAATGACGTAGTCCTTTACCCTCAAATCGAAAAATCTCTCATTTCTTCCTCTTTCACTGTCTTCCACTCGTCACTCTCTTAATTAGCGTACCTACTCATTTCTTCCTTTCAAGAACCTTTAGCCACTCGTTGTTATGTTCACCCAAGTGAAAGCTATATTTATTTTTTTAATCATTATTTTATCATTTTATACGTTGAGAAATGTACTTCTATTACTTAAATTAGTTGGTAAATAAGGATTGATGTTTTTTTTTCCTTTTCAAACTATGATTATCCACTTATCACTATTTTTTTGCAAAGATATTGTTATTTGATCATTTTCTTTTTTTATTTTGTTTTAGGGGTTGTTAAAATATTTTAAGAAAATCTTTACAAAAATAAACTCGTAAATATTGCCAACCCGACGGGTCAGCCCGAAAACCGGTGGGTTAGGGTTAGGTTCAAAAAAATTTAGCCCGATAAAAATTCAGCCCGATTCAACCCGGACCGAATAGCCCGCAGCCCGATAGGGTTAGCCCAAAACCCGACGGGTTAGCCCGATTGACATCCCTAGAAAATACATTTAAATGAAAAAAGGAAATTGAAAACTAAATCTTCTATCACAATTCACAGAGTAATATAAATTAGAGTATTTTACGTGGCTTAAATTAATAAATATAAAATTGGAAAGAAATTACTATATTTTTATTTTATTTCATAAGTTTCTTTTGTGTGAATTTCACTTTTACTTTTATTTCCCTAGCTATCAACTACATTAATTTTTTGGATGTCACTCATGTCAAATCTTAGCATCTTTAATTTCCCTTAAACTTTGTCTACTTAGTACATAATCGTAGGTTGTATTATTTTTAAAATTGAACAAATTCTGTCACTTATTTGATAATTTCCAGATATAGCTACGAATGAAATTGAAATTTTTGAAATGAGTTGTAAATACGTGAAATTTTAGCTTATCACATCTAATCCTCATTCTAGCTAACACGATTATTACAAATGTACATTCTTAATTATTCTTCGGGGAATGCAAATCCAAGGTACTTTGGAGGAAACTCATTAAAAATTAAGGAACTCAGTGTTGGTCCAAATCAAATGGTTAAACATATAGCGAAAATATCTTATTAGTTCAAAGTTATGAATTGACTATTTTTGATCAGTATGGTTATCGAAATTTGTTAATAGCAATCAAATCTTTACTAAGCCGATTTCACAGAATATACACCAACAACTTGGGAAGTTGTTAGGTTTCAAATCAAAAGTATAAAATATCAAAGCAGAGCAAAACCGGTAAAGACATATGAATTTTTATAGTGGTTCGGAGTCAAATGCCATGTGTCCACTCTTCAACCTCATGGGTTGGAATACACTAAACGAGTTACAAGGTGATGTAGCATGATCTGTCGCAATCACGGGCAAGTCTTTTGTTCACCATGTGTATGCAGACACTTCAACTTGATGTACGAACACGTCGCGCAACCTCTAACGGGAAGGTTGGATGGTTGAGTTCTTCCCAGAACGTTGATGGATGGTTGGTTGGAATACTGTCTGACTTTCTCAATGAGTGAGAAACTCTCTAATTACGGATTCTTACATTGATAGTAAGAACTAAGACAATAGCTCTAGAAGGAATCTAAGAGCCTCGTGTATAAGATACACATAAAGTTACGAGAGTTTTGGTACTTTGAGAAAGCCAGAGTGCTTTTAAGTCTAGATGAGCGCTCGTTAGTCGTAACTTTATAGAGATGGTTTACAGAATCAGTAGAATCTATAACCTTCTATTTGAGCGATATCTTCTCTATTTATAGGTGCGGGCTTTGAGAGAGTTGAGATGTAGCCGTTTGAGGCAAACTTAAACTGACCAGTGAGATGTTTTGCACTGAAGTACCGTACAATGTACTGCGGTAGTTAGACTAATCTACCTTGTGTCAAAATGACTCTTTTTCCCAGTTTTAGAAATTCAAATTGATAGATTCCTAAGAAACTTGGCATTTTGGCTATGAATGATGCATATTTGTAGAATTTTTTTGTCTTTAAGTCCGGTCTTTAAAAGCTTACGGCTGGCTTATCTCTTTGTTTGTTTGGCCTTGCCAGTTTCCTCATATCGGCTTCGACAATTGGTTGTCGGTCTCTATTGTTGGCAACTAGCCAGTTCCAAAGGCTTCGTCAAGATCTTCTACAGCGGGTAACTCATCAGTTTTCAGGCTCTTCAGCAGTATCATCGTCGCCAGCTTCGAGACCCAAACTTGTGAGATAACGAATTTCTATTACAACTCAATAAGTCTATACAAGATTTTACAAGTTTTTGAACTATTCTCACAACTAAAGACTCGTCAGTTCTATAAATCTGAACTAATTACTTGTTAGTTTGACACAATAAAACAAAATCAAAATGAAAAATTACATTTTAAATATTAACACTAATCAAGTAATTAAAGAAATAAAATCCGAGAGAAATTAATTATTTATAATTTATCTCGAACATATTATTCAAGAAAACATTAATATACTTAAATAATCAATATTAGCCTTATTCTATGAAAATATGAAGAGTAAATGATCTTACTTCTAGATAAATATTGCTTGTAATATTTTTGTTTTTCTAAATTTTGACTACTTATTATTTTTTATTAATATGATTGTTCGATGGTGCATTAATAAATCACTATAAAAGATGGTAACAAATATAAAAATGGGGCCATATTATTAGAATACATAAATAGTAATATGAACTATATAATCAGGAAAAAGAAGTATATAAATAGAGTGTGACTTGTCCTCTACTCGGTATGCAGTGATGAAAGCGTTTTGTCTGTGATCAGGAGATCATAGGTTCAAGATTCTCGGAGTTGGGTGTCTAAGTTAAAATAAATGCTTCTCTATTAAAAAAAATAGACTGTAAGTTGTCCTCTACTAGGGATGCAATGGTGAAAGCGTCTTATATGTGATCAAGAGGCCATAGGTTTGAGATTCTTGAGAGACAGTTAGGTGTCTACGTTTAAATAAATGCATCTTTATTAAAAAAAAAAAAATCGAATGTGAGTTGTCCCCGACTTAGAATGTGGTGGTAAAAGTATCTTATTTATAATCCAAAAGTCATAAATTCAAGATTTTTGAAAATATATGTGTATGAGAGTTTAAATAGATACATTATGTTCAAAAATAAAATTGAATGTAAGTCGTCCTCACTCGAAATATAATAGTGAAAACATCCATGGGCTCGATTATATTAAAAAATATATATACAATATGAGCCAATGAGAGCTGATATTATAATTTAGATGCTACATCACTTTTTCAGTTGGCTAGTGATCGAAGGCAAGCGTGCGAAAATTCCTGAGCTCTGACATTGATGAAATTTATGGAATTACCGTAAAAAGTTGTATGTTAATTGGAAGATATAATAAATACAAGTAGAATCATTCAACAAAGAATTTATGTTCTTATTTGAATGTGAAGCATCACTGACCACCGAACTAACGCCATGCATCAACTCTCTTATATATATATATATATATATATATATATATATATATATATATATATATATACACTCTCTCTCTCTCTTTCGATTCTTGTCTTTGAGTTAAGACCTAGATTTCATTTTGCAATTTTTTTGAAGGGCTTTATAATGAAGGCATACATAACTCATGAAGATAAATAAATTTGGTACATTGAATCTCGAACCAACGACCTAATGTTGTTGATTTCGGACATCTCTAAATATGTTTCCAAATTTATAGTATAGGGAAACAGAAGCATGCATAGATTACAGAAAACATTAATATTGTACCACGAGTACAGAGAGCTGATGATTATAGTTTGAAATAATGGAAACGACAGAGGGTAGGCTGCCCATGCCATGTAAGGACACCCATTTAGATGATGATTATAATGATGTAAAATTGACCTTTCCATGACATCATGATTTTCATATTCATGTGGATTTAATTCTTGGCTTCTTTCCATTTACATATATACTAGATTTGTAATTGTATGGTGTGTGAATTGAATAGATCATAATGTTTTATTTTATAATATAGAATTATATATTTATATTTTTAAGAAATCATTTTTAAATAAGTTTTATTTGTATTCATCAATATTATTTATTAATATATTGTAATATAAATTATTTTTTATTTTACACGTCCAATTATATATAAAAGCTTAATAATTTATTTTTTAAAAAAAAAAAATCAAACACAAAACCTATGAAAATAGGAGTTTAGTTTACAAATTCATTCCATAAAAAAATTATTTAAAGATTACTAAAAATGATAGTGTTTAGTATTTAGTTCTGAGTTCTTAGTTAATATTTGATTGTTAAAATTGATTATTTAGTTCGTAATTTATATTTATTTTAAAATTTATATCTTTACATATAAATGTTAATAGCGTATATTATATTACGATTAATTATTATTTTTAAAAATAAAAATGATTAAGATTGATAAATATGATAGAGGATTAAAGAGCATAAATACTAAATATTCATATTAACTATGTAAAAACCTTTAATGATCATCCTCAAAAATACATTTATAGAATAACCATTTTTACCAAAATACCCTTATTTTAACTATGATTTCCACTAAAATGGTTAAATAATAAATAAAGAGTTGGTCTACTGAAAGACGGTCTCACTATTTTTTATTGTGAGATGAGATTTAATAGTCATTTCAATAAATTAAATACATCATTTTATTTTTTAATATAATATTTTTTTCTGTGTAAAAAGCTAAATTATTTGCAACAAAGAAATACATCATTTGCAATAAAGAAATACATCAATAAATTCGTCTTACAATAAAAATTATGAAACCATTTCATATGAGAGTTTGCCAAAAAATAAATTCCTACTATTTCTGAAATTATCGGAATTAATAATGTTTTAGATAAAATGAAATTGTGAGATGTACGTTATTTTCTGTTTTTTTTTTTCGGCATTTCTTTTTTCTTTTCTTTTTTTAAATCTCTGGTCGTAAATGCATGTCTCAACTCTCAACTAGTTTTGTAATTTTCTATTTGGATTTTGTTTGATTTACTAGTAAAATGTATGCTAAATGGTCTCCAGTCGCAAATGGATGTATTTAGATTTTGTTTGTTTTTTTTTTGTTTTTTTTATTGCAAATAGTCTGAACATTTTTTTTTATTTATATGTGGGATTTATTTGTTAATCTGATTTTACTGAAATTAAAATTTTTAGTTATATTAATATTTTTTGAATTTGTTTATAGAATTATTATACATATAAGTTCAAAAGTATAAATAATATCAGTAGAAATTAGTTAAATGCTTTTTTAGCAACTAATTTGAATAAAAAGAGATAATGATTTATAAAATTCAAAATTTTAAAAATATTAGGTCATGAAAAGGGGTATTTTTGTCCGTTCACATTATTTTGGCCATTATTTATTTATTTACTTAAGAGTTACTATTTAAATTTTTTTATTATAATAAATTAGCTATTTACATATATTTCCACTTATATTTGTATCAAGGGGAATAATAATCACAAAATCATTATATTTAAATCACATATTATACAATAAATTTATAGAATTCAGTGGCAAAGCAATGGTGTCACTTAAGAGCGAGCTAGACAATGCATTTTTAGCTTATAGACTCCTCTTTTATAGCTCAAGATGAGTCATTACTAGGGATGGGGAAAAATACCGAATTACCGAAATACCGTGAATACCTTACCAAAAAAATACCGAAATTACCGAATTTTCAGTATACCGTGATTTTCGGTACGGTATCATACCGTACCGAAAATTTTCGGTATGGTAACGGTATACATTTCCCAATATTTACGATATACCGATATATATCGTATCGAAAATATAATATTATTTTTATTAAATTTTATTTTTATTTTATGGGCTTGAGTTTCATGGGTCCGACCAGGGACCAAAATGCAAATAGCAAATAAGGCCTATCAATTAATTAATTCTCATATTCAACCCAGAATATAATTAATTAATTAATATTGATTCATTCCACCAGAGAATCAATACTGTCCTACCTATTTGCCACCACGTTTTGAGGTACGGGTTGCATGGGCTCAGTATATCCCCACATTTAAGGTTACAGACATTCGTTAATTAATTTAAGCTCTAACAAGCTATTTAATTAATTAACATCTTATATTCCTGAATCAATCCACTCAAACCTTTTTCACTTATGCTTGAACTTAATCAGCCTGCAGGACATAGCATAACGAACCTTTTGAGTTGTTCAGGGAATGTCACCATCCTATACTGGATGTGGTTACCTAGTTCCAGTACCAGACAGTCATACACAAACTGCTATTACCCAAGATATAGATATACAAGCTCAACTAGAGCCTTTCATTGCAACTCAAAGTAATACACAATCTGCATATACTTTTGTACCTTCATTTAGGCTTAGGATCTCGTCAAGCCATAGAGATCTAGATTCTTTTAATGTCAGATAAAAGAATCGATCTCGACTTAGGTCCTTATCAATGTATGCCCCACACCAGCATACCAAGCCATCCAAGATAAGATGCTTATTACTGCATAAGCTGCAGCCTACACCGACAGTTTATCCTGGAACTGTCTCAGCTGTGATAACTGTTTATATCTCGCAAGGTCAAACGATCCATACGATCTTCCGTGATCTTCTACACACCGTTGATGGGTTTTGTATACTGAAAGCATTTATTACAATGAGTATACAACAGTTTATTTCTCCTATCTGTTAACAATCGTACATGTATGAACAATGGTATCCTCTTGTCTCACCGATAGGGACGATCATACGGCGTGTTGTAGATCGCAAAAGACAGTATGATCACTTGACCTAGTGAGATATAAACATGATCACAATCGAGACAGCGTATGAGGATACGTCTGTCCGGATGGCTGCGGCATTGTCGGAATAAGTAGTCTGTCTTGGTTACTTGACATGCTGGTACGCAGAGGTGGCGTATTGATGGACCGCAGTGAGATATATTCGTCTGTCTGACATCAGCGAATAAAAGATCTCGTTATATTGATTGAGTCCAAACCCTAACGAAGGTTCAGGGGTTTGCACGGGTTGACTGTTGCTTTGACTTGCCATGGTGGAGAGCCAATACAGGGCGCTCGTATATCCGCATCTTGGGTAACAGCAGTTCGTGTAGTACCGCCTGTGACTGAACTTAGTAACCATATCCGAGTAATAGGATGGGGACATTCCCTGAGGAGCTCAATAACATTCATCGTGCCAAAGTCCTGCAGGCTGATTAAGTTCAGGCACGAGTGATAAGGTTTGAGTGGTACTACTCAGGAATAATAAGATATTAATTAATTGTAGTTAGAGCTTGTCAGAGGCTCCGATTAATTAATGGATGTCCGGTAACCTTAAATATGGGGATTCTCAATTAATGCAACCCTTTCTCATAACGTGGTAATAAAGGGGTAGGTCAGTATTAATTCTGTGGTGAAAAAGAATTAATATTAATTAATTAATTGTGTCCTGGGTTGTGGACATGAGAATTAATTAATTTATAGGCCCACTTTATTATTTGCATTAGGTCCCAGGTCTGGCTCAACAAGTGTGCTGAATTGATACCAAAATGGCCCGTTAGGGTTTCCAACCCTAGGTTTATAAATAGACAGCTCTCTCTCATAAGTTGTAATTGAGTTGAAAAACCCTAAACCTAAGAGAGAGAGGGGCGACGTTTTCAAGGAAGAAGGAGGAGAATTTTCGAATTCCGGTCCTGCTCAAGCCACAGATCTACGGAGTCCTCACCAGTAGTAGATCTGACCAGCACCGGGATACAGATCTGAAGATCTAATCTGGAGAACAGATTTCTTCTTCCCTTTTCTTTATTTTCGATTTGCTCTAGAAATTAGTTTTCTAATTTCTGTTTCCGCAGAGAAATCGGATTGCGTGGTTGAATTGGTTCTAGGAATTCAAACGCAAAAGATCGGTACAGACACTACGGAATTACGGTAATCTCTCAATCCACAATCTTGTATTAAATTCATATGAGCATGCTAGGGTTTTGAGAAATTTAATTGTGCGCAATATCCATAGATCGATCCGGTTCAGTTTGGTTTTGGTGATTCGGTTCACGGAAAAACCCTACAATTGGTATCAGAGCCAGGTTTCTGATTTATGGCTCTGTTGTTCATAATTAAATTTGATAATATGCATGTATGAATTTATTATTGTGGATGTTGGTTTTTGTTCCTCGTGGCAACCCATTGATTCAGCCCGCGGTGGTTTATCCGTGTAGGGCTGAATTGTTTTGAAAAATCATGAGAAAATCCATGATTAGAATAGATTTGAAATTGTAATAGAATAGTTTCTGTATTTTTCAAATCTGTAATAGAGCGGGTCGAGGACAAAGAACGAAGACGGAGCCGACGAAGGGCCGGCAGAGGGCACGGCGGACGACGGCAAGCGCGGCACGCACGGCGCGCGCAGGGCTGGGTGCGCGCGGGCGCGCGGCATGCACGGCAGGCGCGCGGTGCGCGCGCGCGGCGGCGCTGGGCCGGCGGTCGGCGGCGGCTCCAGTCGTCGTCGTCAGCTGCTGTCCCGTTGCGGTGGCTTGTGTTTTTGGTGGTTTGTGCAATCCTGTGTAAACCCTAGGTTTGCATTAGGGTTAGGGCAAATCATCAGATCACAAAGGCCTAAAAATCCAAAAGATTTGGCGTATCAAGATTTGAAGGCCCTTGAAGATTTGAGAAGATTTGAATTTATCCATTAAATTCAAAATTCAAATTTGTAATAGATAGATTTTTATTTTCTATTTATTTTTAGGGCCACGAGGAATTTTTGTTTGCCTTAATTGTCCTTGTATGATATGTGATTTATTTATGTGCGCAATTAAGCATGTGTAGATAATAGGAAATGCATGTTTTACTGCTTTTATTATTTACAGCTTTCCAAGCATGCTTATGTGATTAATTTCTTTTATTGGATTATATTTTGGAAATTTTTGGGCTTGTATTATTACATGCAAAAATTTGGAAAATATAATGACAAAAAGAAATTATGTGTGCGCATAAAGAAACCTTTTAAAAGAAAAATACTAAGCAGATTTTTTAATTAAAACCTATAGACCTCCACAAAGCGGTCCTAGGCTGTAAGTGTATCTCTCGTTCTAGTAAACGTCTACGAATGTAGCTTGCTAGTTCCCGGAGGTGCATGGGTACGGTTGTTGGGATTTCTAGACAAACAATTTAAATCATGTGAATAGTGGGAGGGCTTTACGTAAACGTCTACGAGTGTAGCTTGCGTAGACCTCTTTCACAAGTATTCTAGGATTGATTTAAATTAAAGATAACAAAAGCTTTAAGGGCTGTGCGGTATAGTTACGTGCCATGCTAAACTGTCTCCTTTGGCCGGAGTTAAATTTGTGGTTAATTGCTTAGAAGCATCTTAGAATATAATGCAAGAATTGCATCCCTGTTCTTAAGAGATGGCTTGGTCTAAGGTTTTCACTAATTATTAATTTCTAGTGTCAAAAGCATCCTGACATGGTAGTGAAATTAAATGGATTGGGGCTTAAAACCCGCAGTTCTGGTTGAGGGTGACATCGTAAATGTCTACGAGTGTAGCTTGCGGTGGGAACTCTTGGGCAATTAGTGGAAAACATTTGTATTTGATTTATTAAAAGGTTTTCAATGCATTTGTTTTCGAAGTTCAACATGTATGTTCTTATTTAAGAATCTTTATTGTTTCAGATATGTCTATGTCTAATGTCATCAATATTCTCGCACAAAACACTCTAACTGGTCCGAACTTCCTGGAATGGAAGCGCAATCTCGAATACCTCCTGATTGCAGAAGAACATATGTTCGTTCTGCAAGTACTTCGTCCCGAAGTGCCAACTGCTGAATCCAGTCAACTGGATATAGACTTTTATAACAAGTGGGAGAAATCAAACAATGTAGTCAAGTGCTACATGATGACCACTATGTCGAAAGTCTTGCAGCAGCAGCATCAGCACCATAGGGATGCCTATGACATTATGCAAAGTCTGACGGCGACCTATGGGGAGACTGATAGAGCCGTCAGGTTCAATCTCATGAAAGAAATCGTGAGTAAGAAAATGACTGATGGCACCTCAGTGAGAGAGCACGTGGTTACCATGACTCACCTCATGAATGAACTGACAGTGCATGGTGGAGGTATCGACGCTGAGGCTAAGGTCGATATCATACGGAACACTCTATCCAAGTCCTTTGAGAGTTTTAGACTGAATGTTGTCATGAACAAGAAAGAGTATACTCTTAACGAGTTACTCAATGACTTGATGGCAGCTGAATCGGTCATGAACCCTCAGAAGGTTGCCTTGGCCACTTCTGGTAATCTCTCTGCTGTACCGAAAAGTATGAGCGGAAGAAAGGGATTAAGAAATGGGCCAAGAAGACACCTGTGAAGGATGGTGGGGCTGGAAAAAAGCCTAAGGTGGCGACTGAAAGGGACAGGTGCTTCAGGTGTGGTAAGAAAGGACATTGGAGGAAAGATTGTCAAGCCAACAAAGCTGGACAAGGTATGCCATTTGCATGTATAACTGCAAGCATGATTAGAGTTAGTTGTTGCTCTTCCAGAGCTGTAAGCACTGACTTGTTGATCATGTTGTTGTACTTTGCAGGGGACCATGCCGACAAGGCTGGTGAGTGATGGCAAGAAGATACCAAACTGGATGAAGGCAACGTTTTATGACGGAACTTCATGGAGTTTTTCCTTTCCTCATATTTTGATGTTTTAAGTACATTTGAGAGTTTATTTGTGGGCCGTGGTTTATCGGCAGGACAAATTTTATCAACCTTTTATGGATATTTGTTATTTATGATTTTATCATTGGCAGTAACAATGTTATCCGTTGTGTTGATTTGTACTCTTTATGCTACTTCGATCAAAATATGTCCGCAAGTATTGCATGTAATTCATCCGTAATTGATAATCCTAGGAAGAGAAAACTTACTTCTTCTGATAAGGATCTTACATATCTCTGGCACTTGAGACTGGGTCACATCAGCTTGAAGCGGATTCAGAGACTTGCAGATGACGGTACATTGGACTTAGTCCGGGTTGTATCTTATCAAGTCTGTGAATCCTGCATCGAGGGCAAGATGTCTACTAGGCCTTTCAAGGCTAGTCAGTCTCGAGCAGAGGATGTGTTGGAGTTGATCCATTCTGACTTGTGTGGACCGATGTCCACGCAGGCTCGTGGAGGGTACGAGTACTTCGTCACTTTCATTGACGATTACTAAAGGTATGGATACATTTACCTGCTTCGATACAAGTCTGAATGCTTTGAGAAATTTAAAGAGTTCAAGGCTGAGGTAGAAAATAAGGTCGGGAAACTATCAAGTCGCTGCAATCTGACCGCGGTGGCGAATACCTCGGTAACGAGTTTCTGCAGTATTTGTCAGAAAATGGGATAACATCCCAATGGACTGCACCGGGTACTCCCCAGCAAAACGGTGTGGCTGAAGGAAGAAATAGGACTCTTCTAGAGATCGTAAGATCAATGATGAGTTATGCAAACTTACCAATTTCATTTTGGGGTTACGCATTGGAAACAGCGGCTTACGTGCTTAATGTGGTGCCTTCTAAATCAGTTCCTAAGACGCCTGCTGAACTCTTCCTTGGTCGCAAACCCAGTTTGTGCAAGTTTAGAGTATGGGGCAGTACGGCACACGTACTGTCGAAGGATCCTGATAATTTAGAAAGCAGGTCAAAAGTAATGTTGTTCATAGGGTATCCCAAGCAAACGAAAGGTGGTTACTTTTACTGTCCCGAGAGTCAAAGAGTCGTTGTTAGCACCAATGCTAGATTCTTGGAGGACGAGTATGTGAGTAATCACAGGCCAATGAGTGATGTCGTTCTTCAAGAAATTGAGAACGAGAATGCAATTCCAAGGGAAGAGAAACGTGTAGATGTGGGTGCACCTGTGAGAGGTACAGCACCACAGACACGTTCTTCAGTGCAAGGTGCAGGACCACAAGTCACTGCACCTACTACTGACACGGCACCGATGCCTCATCGCAGTGGGAGAGTTATTTTCCAACCGGAAAAGTACATGTTCGTGGGTGAGTCTTCGGACTTGAGCCCAGAAGACGGACATGAGGACTCTGACCCATTGACTTACGAAGAGGCAGTGCAGGACAAGGATGTTGCCAAATGGCAAGTCGCCATGGATTCTGAGATTGAATCCATAACTGCTATGGATGTATACCAGAAAACCGATTTGCCGGATGACTTTAGGGCCATAGGGTGGAAATGGGTATACAAGAGAAAGAAAGGGGCGGATGGAAAGATTACGGCTTTCAAGGCCAGGCTGGTGGCAAAGGGTTATAGTCAGAAAGAGGGCATTGACTATGACGAAACCTTTTCACCCGTAGCCATGCTCAAGTCCATCCGGATACTCCTTGCCATAGCTGCGCATATGGACCTCGAGATCTGGCAGATGGATGTCAAAACCGCTTTTCTAAACGGTTACCTTGAAGAAGGTAGGGACATCTATATGCAGCAACCCGAGGGTTACATAAGCAAGGGCGAAGAACATCTTATCTGGAAGCTTAGGAAGTCCTTGTATGGACTTAAGCAAGCTTCAAGGTCGTGGAACTTACGTTTCAATGATGTGATTAAATCCTATGGATTTGCACAGTTGGAAAACGAAAGTTGTGTTTACCGACTTTGTGTCAGTGGGAGCGTGGTCTTCCTTGCACTATATGTTGATGACATACTCCTATTTGGAAACAACAAGGGAGTGATGTCCGAAATCAAGGTTTGGTTATCCGAACAGTTCTAGATGAAGGATCTGGGTGAAACTGGCTACATTCTTGGGATAGGTCTTACGAGATCGTAAAAGAAGAATGTTGAGCTTATCCCAGGCATCCTATGTGGATACTGTGATAGCCCGGTTCAGCATGCAACTCGCCAAGAAAGGCTTGCTACCTTTCAGACATGGCGTTCGTCTTTCTAGTGGGCAGTGTCCTCAGACACAGCAGGAGAAAGACGAGATGAGTCTTGTACCATACGCCTCGGCGGTGGGTAGTCTCATGTATGCGATGCTGTGTACCAGGCCAGATATCTGTTATGTCGTTGGCATGGTAGCAAGATCTCAGTCTAACCCTGGACATGCACACTGGACTGCTGTAAAGCATATCCTCAAGTATTTGAAAAGAACTAGGAATTTCTGCCTAGTTTATCAAAGTTAGGATTTGTGCTCTGTGGGTTATACGGACTCGAATTTCCAAGGGGACCAGGATGAGAAGAAATCGACCTCAGGTTATGTGTTTACCCTGGGAGGTGGAGCTGTATCTTGGAGGAGCTCAAAGCAGAAATGCATTGCTGACTCCACCATGGAGGCGGAATATGTCGCCGCCTCTGTTGGTCCTTAAATATCAGAGTCGTCGTGTTTAAACAGAAACACGAAATGCAGCAGAACAAATATACGTCACTTACACTTTATGTCTTCTCTTTTGAATATTAGTTAAGCTCAGAAATGGATTAAGTTTCTTCACAGTTATACACTAGCAATATGATTGCTAGGTTTCAAATCATGTGTGTAATAAAACAGTAAAAGAACACAAGATTTATAGTGGTTCGATCCAACAAGATCTACGTCCACTCCTTAGCCGATACGCTAAGAATTCACTAAGTAAGTATACAGATTACAAGGATTCGCCTTTTATAGTTAAGTAGGCAGTGAGCTTTCGGCCTGGCTACTTGACAACTATCCTCCGATAATCTGGACTCCTCAGATGATGGTTCGGCTGGGTCAAGGGCACACTTTCGAAACTCCTGCCTTGCCTGATTTGGAAGTTTTATAGTTACTTCCTGACTTCCCTTGAATGTGGCTAAGTGCCCGTCTGAGTCTAAACCTTTTCAGGTGTTCGACTGTTAGATTCTTTCTGAAGAGAAAGCAATCCCAATGATTGAGAATTCTTGAATACAATCAAGAATATCTTCAATGGAGTGTCAGTAAATCAATGAGCGACACTTCTGGTTGTTGAGAGCTTTTAATATCCTTTCAAAATGCTCTCAACTGACTACTTTTTCTTTGTTCACTTTGTCAAAGGAATCTTTTTGCTTTGAGTGTTTGTGAATATCTTAAGTTAGAAAAGCAGTAGTAGTCGTCTCTTCTCTCTTGGATCTTCCTTTTATAGGTGGAGATTCAAATCTTGAATCTTCATATCCGTTAGACACAACTTTTCTTTAGTCCGAGAGTGATAAGACTTGTTCAGTCGCTTTTTGTTCTCGATCTGTACTTTCCAAACTTCTTCGGGAAAGTTTCGTCCTTTGTGTGTACTTTTTGTCAGAACGGCAGTAAAGCTTCATCCTTTGACATTATGCTATGCTTATTTATCTTGATTTGCTGAATATTTCCGTTAACACTCAAACCTTTGACTTCTATTCTGCTAGCATCCTTCAGGATTTATTAGCAAATGCTAAAGCCTTAGCATTCTGCTAACACATGTCTTCTAGCAGACGTTGTCCTTTGGTATCTGCTAGGAATAGCGCATGTCTTCTAGCAAACGCTTTCCTTTGATGTCTGCTAGGAATAGCGCATGTCTTCTAGCAAACGCTTTCCTTTCGATGTCTGCTAGGAATATCGCATGTCTTCTAGCAAACACTTTCCTTTCGATGTCTGCTAGTCTATTACAACTCAATAGATGACCTATACAGGACATTACATGATATGCTAGACTTATCTAGAATTCAGCAAACGATCGACCAAATGCTAAGGTTTGATTCAACAAAACCTTTTACAAATGAATCCTAAGGGAGATTTTAGTAATAATTTCCCAACAGCCTCCGACGCCTCGAAAGAGGGGGTGTGGCTCCGGAACTACCTTTTAGAGTTGGGCGTGATCCCGAGTTTGCCGAGGAGCATCACAATTTATTGTGATAACTCTGGTGCGGTGGCAAACTCAAAGGAACCGCGGTCTCACAGGGCAAGCAAACACATAGAGAGAAAGTACCATATCATACGAGAAATCGTATCGAGGGGCGATGTGCTGATTAAAAAGATTGACACTGCTGACAATCTTGCTGATCTGTTTACAAAGAGCTTGCCGCAGAAAGTTTACGAAAGACATATTCGTGAGGTGGGTCTGAGGTGGATGCCGACCACTAATAGTGGTTAAGGACAGCACACTAGATAGACGGACTGTATACTCTGTAATAGCTTAGTCATGCTTTGAGTATAAGTGGGAGATTGATGGGTTTTGTATACTGAAAGCATTTATTACAATGAGTATACAACGGTTTATTTCTCCTATCTGTTAACAATCGTACATGTATGAACAATGGTATCCTCTTGTCTCACCGATAGGGACGATCATACGGCGTGTTGTAGATCGCAGAAGACAGTATGATCACTTGACCTAGTGATAAACATGATCACAGTCGAGACAGCGTATGATGATACGTCTGTCCGGATGGCTGCGACATTGTCGGAATAAGTAGTCTGTCTTGGTTACTTGACATGCTGGTACGCAGAGGTGGCGTATTGATGGACCGCAGTGAGATATATTCGTCTGTCCGACATCAGCGAATAAAAGATCTCGTTATATTGATTGAGTCCAAACCCTAACGAAGGTTCAGGGGTTTGCACGGGTTGACTGTTGCTTTCACTTGCCATGGTGGAGATCCAATACAGCGCGCTCCTATATCCGCATCTTGGGTAACAGCAGTTCGTGTAGTACCGCCTGAGACTGAACTTAGGTAACCATATTCGAGTAATAGGATGGGGACATTCCCTGAGGAGCTCAATAACATTCATCGTGACAAAGTCCTGTAGGCTGATTAAATTCAGGCACGAGTGATAAGGTTTGAGTGGTACTACTCAGGAATAATAAGATATTAATTAATTGTTGTTAGAGCTTGTCAGAGGCTCCGATTAATTAATGGATGTCCGGTAACCTTAAATATGGGGATTCTCAATTAATGCAACTCGTTCTCATAACGTGGTAATAAAGGGGTAGGTCAGTATTAATTCTGTGGTGAAAAAGAATTAATATTAATTAATTAATTGTGTCCTGGGTTGTGGACATGAGAATTAATTAATTTATAGGCCCACTTTATTATTTGCATTAGGTCCCAGGTCTGGCTCAACAAGTGTGCTGAATTGATTCCAAAATGGCCCGTTAGGGTTTCCAACCCTAGGTCTATAAATAGACATCTCTCTCTCATAAGTTATAACTGAGTTGAAAAACCCTAAACCTAAGAGAGAGGGGCGCCATTTTCAAGGGAGAAGGAGGAGAATTTTTGAATTCCGATCCTGCTCAAGCCACAGATCTACGGAGTCCTCACCAGTAGTAGATCTGACCA
Organism: Plectranthus barbatus; assembly: GCA_026898455.1. Lineage (NCBI taxonomy): Eukaryota > Viridiplantae > Streptophyta > Magnoliopsida > Lamiales > Lamiaceae > Plectranthus > Plectranthus barbatus. The sequence continues at coordinate 310,983 of JAPKLW010000747.1, forward strand.
GCACCGAGATACAGATCTGAAGATCTAATCTGGAGAACAGATTTCTTCTTCCCTTTTCTTTATTTTCGATTTGCTCTAGAAATTAGTTTTCTAATTTCTGTTTCCGCAGAGAAATCGGATTGCGTGGTTGAATTGGTTCTTGGAATTCAAACACGAAAGATCGGTACAGACACTACGGAATTACGGTAATCTCTCAATCCACAATCTTGTATTAAATTCATATGAGCATGCTAGGGTTTTGAGAAATTTAATTGTGAGCAATATCCATAGATCGATCCGGTTCAGTTTGGTTTTGGTGATTTGGTTCACGGAAAAACCCTACAACCGTATGATCTCCCTATCGATGAGATAAGAGGATAATTGTATTTGCGACACATGTTTGTTAATTCAGACAGGAGTTGAACATTCCACATTTATGATTCCCAGTATATTAACCAATCGACCTTGTACATAATATACCAATCATAATGCTTTCAGTATATAAATCCATCAATCTCCCACTTATACTCAAAGCATTATACAGGTGCTTTCCAGAGTATAACGCGTCTAAACTAATCTAGCTATTACATCAAACATTCTACGTGGATAGCTTTGCCCTCAGCCCAAGGTAACGTACATGCATCTCGTAGACCTTCTGAGGCAGAGCCTTTGTGAATTGATCCGCTAGATTATTTCTTGTATCAATCTTCTCTACTAGCACATCACCCCTTGCTACAATTTCTCGTATAATATGGTACTTCCTTTCAATGTGTTTTGTTGCTCTGTGAGTTCGTGGTTCCTTTGAATTAGCCACAGCTCCTGAATTATCACAGTATATCGTGATTGACTTGGGCAGCTTAGGAATCACGTCCAACTCCAGAAGGAAGTTTTGAAACCATACCGCTTCTTTCGAAGCTTCAGAAGCTGCCACATACTCTGCTTCCATGGTGGAGTCCGCAATGCACTTCTGCTTTGCACTCCTCCATGATATGGCCCCACCTCCCAATGTAAACACATAGCCAGAGGTGGACTTCTTTTTGTCTCGGTCTGCCTGGAAATCCGAATCAGTATCACCCACAGGGCACAACTCCTCACACTGATAGACGAGATAATAGTCTCTAGTCCTTTTCAGGTATTTGAGTATGTGCTTTACCGCGGTCCAATGCGCCTGTCCAGGGTTAGACTGGTATCTCGCTACCATGCCTACAGCAAAGCATATATCTGGCCTCGTACATAGCATTGCATACATGAGGCTCCCCACGGACGATGCATACGACACTTTCCTCATTTCATCTTTCTCCCTTTGTGTCACCGGACACTGATCCTTGGAAAGATATATGCCATGTCTGAAGGGTAACATACCTTTCTTGGCAGTTTGCATGCTGAAACGGGCAATCACAGTATCCACATATGATCCTTGAGACAAGGTCAACATCCTCTTATTGTGCTCCCGCAATACTTTTACCCCTAGGATGTATCCTGCCTCCCCAAGGTCCTTCATATGAAACTGCTCGGATAACCACCCCTTTATGCCCGACAATACTTCCACATTATCGCCAAATAGGAGAATATCATCTACATAAAGTGCAAGGAACACCACGCTTCCGCTGACGCATAGACGGTACACGCAACTCTCGTTTGAGCATTGTGAAAATCCATAGGATTTAACCACTTCATCAAAACGCAGATTCCATGACCGTGAAGCTTGTTTAAGTCCATACAGCGACTTCCTTAGCTTACAGACCAAATGTTCTTCGCCCTTCTGCACATAACCTTTTGATTGCTGCATATAGATGTCCCTACCTTCTTCAAGGTACCCGTTTAGAAACGCGGTTTTGACATCCATCTGCCAGATTTCTAGGTCCTTATGTGCTGCTATGTCTAGGAGTATACGAATGGACTTAAGCATGGCTACCGGTGACAAGGTCTCGTCATAGTCTACACCTTCTTTCTGACTATAACCCTTCGCCACCAGCCTTGTTTTGAAAGCTGTAATTTCACCATTCGCTCCTTTCTTTCTTTTGTATACCCATTTGCACCCTATGGCTCGACAGCCATCTGGAAAATCAGTTTTCTGGTATACATCCATAGTCATAATGGATTCTATGTCAAAATTCATGGCGATCAGCCATTTGTCTGCATCCTTATCAGATACGCCTCGTCATATGTCCAGGGATCGGTATCATCCAGTCCGTTTTCCGGGATCAAGTCAGAAGACTCTCCCACGAACATGTACCTTTCGGGTTGGTGGACAACCCTCCCACTGCGACGAGGCATCTGAACCGTGTCAGTAGTTGGCACAGTACGCGTTGGTCCCATACCTTGCATTAGTGGCAGTGTTGGTATAACCTCACCTATTGTAGGTAGATTTACCATTACACTGGGCTTTCCTGATGGAATTGCTTCTTTGTCCTCAAGCTCGTGGAGGACAATTTCACTCTTGGATTTGTGGTTTCTTACATATTCGTCCTCCAAGAATCTCGCGTTAGTACTGACAACGACTTTCTGATTCCCAGGACAATAGAAGTAACCACCTTTCGTTTGCCTGGGATATCCTACAAACAGCATTAGCATACACCTACTTTCTAACTTATCAGGTTCCTTTATCAGCACATATGCTGGACAACCCCAAACCCTCACTCTGTTCAAACTTGGCTCTCGCCCATACCAGAGTTCCAGTGGTGTTTTAGGAACTGATTTAGAAGGTATCAGGTTAAGCAAATAGGCCGATGTCTCCAAGGCATATCCCAAAACGAAATCGGCAAGCTTGCATAACTCATCATTGACCTGACCATTTCCAAGAGAGTTCTATTTCTTCTTTCCGCTACACCATTTTGTTGAGGGGTTCCTGGTGCAGTCCACTGGGATGTAATCCCGTTATCTGACAAGTACTGCAAGAACTCGTTACTGAGGTATTCTCCACCACGATCTGATTGTAGTGTCTTGATAGTATTACCTAGCTTCTTTTCTACCTCAGACCTAAATTCTTTGGATTTCTCAAAGCATTCAGACTTATGGCGAAGCAAATAGACATATCCGAATCTTGAGTAATCGTCAATGAAAGTGGCGAAATACTCATAACCTCCACGAGCTTGCGTGGACGTTGGTCCACATAAGTCAGAGTGGATCAGTTCCAACACATTCTCTGCTCGAGACTGACTTACCTTAAAAGGCCTGGTCGTCATCTTTCCTTCTATACAGGACTCACAGATTTGATGCGGTACCACTTGGAAAGAATCCAAGAGCCCATCGCATGCTAATCTTTTAATCCTCTTTAGATTGATGTGACCTAGTCTCAAGTGCTAGAGATATGTTTGATCCTCATCGGAAGAAAACTTTCTCTTTAAATGATTATTATTATTGGATGAGTTTGCAACATTCACGGAAGATTTATGCATACAATCAATGATATAGAGAGAGTCAATCAGTTTGCCATGACAGATAACACCGTTATTACGAATGATAGAAACTCCACTATAAAAAATAACTGAATATCCATCACAAAATAACTTAGAGACTGAAATTAAGTTCCGCCAAAAAACCGGTACATATAAAACACCTCTCAAAATCAAAACATTGTTTTCAAATCATAAAGTAAAATCTCCAATGGCTACTGCTGAGACTCGCTCTCCGCTGCCCATTGAGATGGTAATCTCGTCATACTTCAGCCGCCTTCTCGGCCTGAACCCCTGCAAAGTATAACAAACATGGTCAGTAGCTCCAGTATCCACTACCCAAGAATGGGTAGAAACCGATGCTAAACATGTTTCCGTTATAAATGCACATGACGCACCTTGTCCAGTCTTCCTGACTTGACAATCTTTCTTCCAGTGACCAGCCTTGCCACATCTAAAACACTTGTCCCTTTTAGCAGGCACGCCTGGTGTCCTTTTGACTTTCTACCAGAAGTTGTACATTTGGCTTTCTTCTTAAACGTTCCTTTGCGCCTCTTGCCAACCAGCGCAACAGGACGATTGCTAGAAGTAGCCAAAGCAACTTTTTCTGGCTGCATAACTGATTCCGCTGCCATCAAGTTATTAAGTAGCTCATTAAGAGTGTACTCTTTCTTGTTCATGACAACATTCAGTCTAAAGTTCTCATAGGACTTTGGCAGAGAGTTGAGGATGATATCAACCTGCGTTTCCGCATCGATACCACCTCCGTGCAGCGTGAGCTCATCCATGAGGTGAGTCATGCCGACCACGTGCTCTCTGACCGAGCTACCTTCTGCCATTTTCTTTCCCACGATTTCCCTCATGAGATTGAATGTGACTGCTCGGTCTGACTCACCATAGGTCGCTGTGAGGCTGTCCATTATGTCACTAGCATTATCATATGAATGATGCTGTTGTGCAAGCACCTTGGACATAGTAGTCATCATATAGCATTTCACTATATTGTTTGACTTGAGCCACTTATTATAGTAGCTCCTTTCCTCATCAGTCGATGCATTAGTGAGATCAGTCAGACGAGGCTTATCAAGGACAAACTTGTGCTCCTCTGCGACAAGGATGTAATCCAAGTTGCGTTTCCATTCTTGGAAATTGGGACCGGTTAATTGGTTTTGTGCTAAGATATTGATTACATTCGGTAAAGACATGTCTGAAAACAATAAATTAATAAACATAAATTAAAACATAGTCGCAAACTATTGAAACAATTAAATATTGAAACCTTATGATAAAGCAATATTAATGTTTCCTCCAATTTGCCTAAGTATTACTATTGCAAGCCACACATGTGGACGTTTACAACAAAACACTTAACCAGACTGCATCTTTCAATTCTAGTCCTTTAATTCCAATCCATGCTCGGGTTCCTTAGACAAATGGAATTAATAATTGGAGACTAACTTAATACCATATTATCCTACTGAGCAGGGACATCACAAATGAGTTATACTCTGGATAACATCTAAGCTAGCTTACCACCAAAGCCAACCCTCCCATATAAGGATCTATTAGAACACACTCGATCCCTATAATAAGGTTGTCTCATTTAATTCAATCCCTAGAGAACTTATAAAAATTCAATACGCAAGCTACACATGTAGACGTTTACGCATGAGCTCCCACTTCTCACATGAATTAAATGTTTGTTTTAAGAAATCCTATCTATTAGAACTTATGAATAATAAATTAAGTAAGCTACACATGTAGCGTTTACCTAATAAATTACCCACTTCCAATAAAGGATCGCTTTGTGGAGGTCTTACTAAATTATGAGCTTAGTAATTTTTAGTTCATAAGGTTCAATTGCACAGATTATTTTATGTTGCCATAATTATAACATTGCTAAAATTCTATCATGCAAGACATGAACCCCGAATTTATAGTTATAATTAATTACATAAAATAAATCACATAGCATGCATTAAAGCTGTAAATAAAAGCAGTAAATGTGCTCCTATTATCTACAACATGCTTGTATGCTGCGCAATTAAATTAAACACGTATATCATGCGAAGATAAATAATAAAGCAAATAAAAAATGTCCTCGTGGCCCCATGATACGAAATAAAAATTAAGTCTAACTATTACAAGTTGGAATTAATAATACAGATCTTCGACTGGGCTCCCACTACTTGGACTGAGATCTGAATTCATTTTCCAAATTTGGGCCTCCAAGATTTGATTTATCGGAAAATTGGACAACTGGGCCAGTTAACCAAATCGCGGACCTAGGCACACATTGCAAGCCCAATAGTCCATGAGAACTTGGCCCGACGAGCCACCACCGGCGAACCACCGCCGCCGTGAGGGCTCTCGGAGTCGCGCAACAGCCATGCACGTACGTGCATGGTTGTAGCCCGCAATCCGCCTCCCCCGGCCGTTGCCCGTTTCGCATGCCGCCGCCCCGGCTTGCCCCGACCGTCGCCTAAATCGCCGTTCACTCCTCTTCTCCACCGTTGGCTCGCCGAAAAATGCGCATGAAGCGCGGAGGGGACGCGCGCTCCGGCACGCACCCGCAAACCCTAGGGTTTACGCTGGTTGCGGCCGCGCCGCCACCACCATCCGCCATCGCCGGCCTCCGCCACCCGAACCAATGCCACACCACCTGCTCCGCCCGCCGATGTCAACCGAGGGGGGAAGACGCGCCGCCATCGCGCGCGAAGGGTCGCGCAAGCCTGCTAGGCGCGCCCGCGCGTCGCCCTCTTGGCCATCTGCCCCGGCCTCCCTCGCGCCGTCGACCTCACCCGGAGCCGCCGCACCAGCCCTGGCCGGCGTCGGGCTGCACAGCGCTCGCCTGCATGGGTGCGCGCGCCGCGCGCGGCTGCGCCATTGCCGTGGCCCCGCCGCACGCCCTGCTGCCGTGCCTGACAGCCGTGCATGGCCTCCCCACCGTGCCGGCGCTGTCATGTGTTGTGCGGCCCTTCGTTCTTCGTGTTCTTCGTTCTTCGTGTTCTTCGCGTTCTTCATTTTCCATTTTACAGATTTAATTTTTTAAATAAAAGATTACATTGAATAATCCTAATTACAATCTAAAAAATCTAAATCTAACCACGAATTTATTTCGTGGGTGAAAAACGAATCCATATAAAAGGGCGGATTAACCCGAGAACCACGAGGACGAAAAACATACAATCAATCCAAAACCATCCATTGCATGCAATCAATAATAATAATAATCATATTTGCTCAAAAAAATAATAATAATAATCATGCATAATCATAGGCAATATTATTTTTCCGATAGAGCCAATTAATTAGACTGGCTCTGATACCAATTGAAGGGATTCGTGAACTGAATCACGAAGTCCGTTTGCCAAGGACCGTTAATTGGAATATCAAAAATAGATTGCTATGCCTATGAACAATCCTAGCATGCTCCTATATTATTATGCATAAGAAGGTTTATGCGGAATACCTGGATCGATGAACTCTGAAGAACGCGTGCGCGGAGATGCCCTTTGATCTTTCCCACGCACAAAGATTTAATTTCCTAACAAATTGAGGAAATAAATCTATGAAAATAATAATAATAATATTTTCAAAAATAAGGAGAGAGAGAAGAAGAAAAATCCTCCTGATTTGATCTTCTGATCTGTATCCCAACTTGATCTGAAAATCTGGTGAAGATTCTCTATCAGATCCCTTGCCCGGTTGAGAAGCAGAATTTCCTCCTCGTTCTCAGATCTTAGTCGATCACCACAGCTCCCAAAACCTTGTTTGCTGTGTGCAACTTATGATCTTGTGGTGTGTTGAGATCTGAGGAACTGAGGCCTATTTATAGGAAATTACTGGACTCCTATTGGGCTTGAGTTTCATGGGCCAGACCAGGGACCAAAATGCAAATAGCAAATAAGGCCTATCAATTAATTAATTCCCATATTCAACCCAGAATATAATTAATTAATTAATATTGATTCATTCCACCAGAGAATCAATATTGTCCTACCTATTTGCCACCACGTTTTGAGGTACGGGTTGCATGGGCTCGGTATATCCCCACATTTAAGGTTACAGACATTCGTTAATTAATTTAAGCTCTAACAAGCTATTTAATTAATTAACATCTTATATTCCTGAATCAATCCACTCAAACCTTTTTCACTTATGCTTGAACTTAATCAGCCTGCAGGACTTAGCATAACGAACCTTTTGAGCTGTTCAGGGAATGTCACCATCCTATACTGGAAGTGGTTACCTAGTTCCAGTACCAGACAGTCATACACAAACTGCTATTACCCAAGATACAGATATACAAGCTTAACTAGAGCCTTTCACTGCAACTCAAAGTAATACACAATCAGCATATACTTCTGTACCTTCATTTAGGCTTAGGATCTCGTCAAGCCATAGAGATCTAGATTCTTTTAATGTCAGATAAACGAATCGATCTCGACTTAGGTCCTTATCAATGTGTGCCCCACACCAGCATACCAAGCCATCCAAGATAAGATGCTTATTGCTGCATATGCTGCAGCCTACACCGACAGTTTATCCTGGAACTGTCTCAGCTGTGATAACTGTTTATATCTCGCTAGGTCAAACGATCCATACGATCTTCCGTGATCTTCTACACACTGTATGATCTCCCCATCGACGAGATAAGAGGATAATTGTGTTTGCGACACATGTTTGTTAATTCAGACAGGAGATGAACATACAACATTTATGATTCCCAGTATATTAACCAATCGACCTTGTAAATAATATACCAATCATAATGCTTTCAGTATATAAATCCATCAAATGGGAAAATCATATACTGCCACTTTATTTATGGATTACTTTAAGATAATGAAAACAAATTAAGTTTGGGTAGTGCCACATTAACAGTTTTGTACCGAAATTTATGCAAGACATCCTTGAAAAATACATCTATGAATGTGGGAGGATGTCTCGTACTTCTACACGTATTAATCGCAAGTATAATTTTTTTAATTTTATTTCAAAATAAATTTTTAAGTTATATTAATTGTTGTCTTGCTCTATCCAGACTTGGGCATGGTAAATAATTGTGTCTATGCGACCACATCAAGTAGGGGTGCAATCGGTCGGTTCGGTTGTGTTGGTCCCGGATATCAGGGTATACTTTGGCAGCGGAAAATACGTAAGTTCGTTTCTTGCACTCTGCTGGTTACACAGCTGACTGGGACCTTGTCAGCTGGTAAGTCAACTGGCAACTGAGTATTCAGCTGACTGGCAACTGGCTGGTCAGCTGATGACTCAGGACTTGGAAAAATTTAGAGTCGAGTTTGCACAGTTATAAACTGGTTTCAGTAATACTCCAGCACTTGGGTGCTGGGTTTTAAATCAGTAAGTAAATGCTGAAAGCAGTAAATAACAAGGATATTTTATAGTGGTTCGATCAACTGATCTACGTCCACTCTCCAGTCGAAGCACTGGAAATTCACTAAAAAGAGTAATCCGGTACAAGATTTCCTACGATCTATTTCCAGCTGGTAGATGCCTCGTCTACCAGTCCACTGGATCAACCGCTCCCGGTCCTTGTCCTTCTTCAACTCTCGTCAGATGGATGGAGTGCGAGCACGTCACTTCAACCTCCACCTCCGACTGATTGGGTGTTGAGTTCTCCCAAGAACTTGACTCTTGCTGGCGGCAAAACTGCCCGTAATAACTCTGGAGCTGGCTGGCTCAAGAGCTGCTATGTTCTTCCTCGGAATGAGAAAGAACACCAAATGAGATCAATAACTCACAAGCTAGAAGCTTGGAGTCTCGTGTTCAAATGATTGACACACGGAGTAGCTTTAAGAAAAGCCTCGAAAGATTGCTTATTCGCTGATATGAATGCGTTTGAGCTTTCGGTAGGTCAAGAGTGTTAAGAGTATTGAATGTTGATGGATCCCAGGTATTTATAGACGAGGGATCCCATTCAAATTTACTAGCCGTTTGGACACATCCGGAAAAGTCTCTGTCCTCGCATGTCCTTCTGCAGGCGGCAGGTAGGAATTTCCGGAAAGCGCCATGCTTTTGTCCACTTTATCTGACATTGATCTCTTTATGTCAGAACGGCACTATTCGTCAGTACGAGGAATCGGAACTGGTAGTCTTGAACTGATAGACTTTAAGGTATCCTCCTTAAGTCATACTCTGTCAGTTAATTCCTCGACGAATCTTCTTTTTGTCTCTAAGACTCTGGGAGAGCGAATCTTGAATTCTGCTGATAACCTCCGACTGGTAGATCATACTGGTGATCTTGTGCTGGCAGTCTCTGCTGGTGACTTGCCTTAGCACAATCAAGGTCTACCAATTCGTCTGATGTTATCTCTTGAATTCTCCCGTGACTGGTGGCTTCACCGCTGGTGAATAGTGTCAACCAGAACACATATTCTGCTGGTAGATCTGTCAGCCTCCTGCTGATGAAATCTTCCCACTGGTGAACAGTAGCCAGTCGATAGCTCAACTCTATGCTGATGAACAGTATCAGCATGAGTCTTGGTCAGTCGCTTGCTGGTGAGGCATCCCTCAACTGGTAAGCACATCTCATGCTGGTGAACAGTAGCCAGCATGAGTCTTGATCAGCTGCGACTTACAACTCAAAATACCTATACAGGACTTTACATTTGAGACTAGAGCTATTCTAGAGACAACTGACGCTGGTTGGACTTAGGATTTGATCCACCAAAACACTTAAACACCAAATCTAAGATCTAAGCTATCAACTGGAGAAGGGAAACTTAGCCAGATTTCCCAACAGGTTGAAAACCGACCAAAAATTTGCCAACCAAATCGAAAATAACAACCGATCAAAAACCGAATTGTGTCCCATTTCAACCGAACTGAAAATTAAACCGACCATTTCAGTCGATTGTGTTCGGTATTAGTTCCAACCGCTAGTTTAGATCGCAGTATGTGCATGCTGCAGCACAACAGTTAGCAGTCGGTTCTTCTCAGCTCTCACCTCTTGGGGTAGGTGCAACAGGAAGCACAACACCAATTAGCTCGCACTCTTCCTACCTGTCGTCCGCCATCAGTTTGCTCGTGCCTGGTTGTTGTCCACCTCCAGTGTGCTCATGCCTCGCAAGTCGCTGTCCCGTAGGCTAGCAAAGGGTGGCTTGCCCGTGTGCCTGTGTCATGACTCGTCACTTGTGTGGGGAGCGTGCGAGCAGGGTGGGTGGAATATTAGGGCATTGTGGCTGTGGGAAGTGGGAAGGGAAGGCCGAGTGGGGTGGGTGGAATAATAAGGACTGGGGCAGTGGAAAGGGAAAGACAGAAACGCGAAAGCGAAAAGGTAGGGTAATAAATTTAGAATATAACGTAGATAATATATATATATATATATATATATATATATATATATATCGATTTTTCGGATGAAATATTTACTGAAAAAAACCAACCAATAGTGTTTCGGTTTTATAATTTGTGAACCGAAAACTGAGCTGAACCAAACCACCTGAATTTCATCAGTTTGATCAGTTTTTTTTTGTTCGGTTTGATTTTTGCAAACCCCTAACATCAAGTGCTTCCTTTTAATCACGAGCTTTTATTTTTTCCACATGCAGCAAGGTAAATATATGATATTACAGGATGATTAATGATTATTTTTTTAATTATTTTTACTTCCATGTTAATCCGAAATAACAAATGAGTTGGGCCAAAAGTTTATAAACATGTTACTACCCAAAGTTTGCGAGACTATTGTGATTAGTTGGCAATGCTAACAGAGTCGGAGATAAATTAAAATAATTTTGTGTTTTTAATTATAGCTAAAAATATTTTAATTCTTGGTTTTAATATATCAAATGCAGTTTGATTTTTCTCCATGTGAGGATCAGCATGAGTATGTCCAATATGTCTATCATTGGACCTCAACCATGTATTTGATATTTTTTGAAATGGTCGAGGGTCATCATCCGTAAATAGTGAAGCGACAGTATGGTCGTATTCAGGACATTCCAAATACTGAGTTGCTTTGTCCGAGGGATGGCCTCATCTATAATCATAATATAAAGAGAACGGGCAAATTCAGTGATTGGCAGATCAATCATTGTTGCTACATTAAAATATGGAATGATTGTAGTATTGAGAGATACCTACCACATTGGGGCAAACAAAATAGTGTTGGGAGAAGATACATTCACCTCATACTACATTAGTTGGTTTGCACAGAGAACTGTGTGATTTATAATTAATTCATCTAATAATTGCCAAGGGCTGATGCTAATGAAGGATTTATGTCATATTCTGAGAAACTACAATTCATGGTTTGTTATTATTTAATTCTTTTAATATTTCCTAGTTTAAATATAAGGGACTAATATTTTCTAATTTTGATTTATTTCAAGTCGTTTCACTTGGTGACTTGAGATTGAATATAAAAATTGCGATTGATCGATATGATGATGTGCCCCGAATAAGTAAGAAATGTCAGAGTGGCTTGATAATGTTGACAATGTGAATTGGTTGTCTAAAATGGAATTTCCAGTTATGTAGCCTTCAATAAGATATCTAGATTCTAATGAGGAGAATCGTGATATTGGTGATACAGTGCATGTTAGATGCAGGGAAGGAGGTGGCAGGGGCGGTGGACGGAGAAGAAAACGTATGTTTTGTCACACACCTCCGTAAGAGCAATCACCTCCGCCAGAGTAGTCTCCGCCGCTAAAGTAGCCTTCACATGAGCAAACAACGAATCAGATTTTTGATGGTACAGATCAACAGTACTTATGTGGCCAAACTGGTGTTTTTCTTCGTCTGTGCCAAGCCTTTTTGTAGCTCATGTCCACATTAAAGGTTTCACGAACATTCACCCAAATATCTACAACTTTGTACTCATGATTCTCTTCGATGTGGCCTAATATCAGAGCGGATATCATTTCAGATTGCACCGCATTATTTCTGGAGCAATTGTGTCTGTCCACCCAGTGAGTCATCTTCCAACCACCGATAGTAACCCAATGGATGACTTGGGCTCTCCACTGGCACGGAGTGCCTTGTCAAAGATTTGTTCAATATGAATTAGTATTGGTGATGCAGAAAACATCCCAAATTATCTTAATGCTTGTTTTGGTCCCGTAGGCAACACCCTGATTAGAAGATCAAAGAGCGATGGTCTGTTGTACAATATCATTTGATCAGGAAACATGTACCAGTTGTAATGTCACGCAGATTGTCATTTCACATCATCGAAATGATCCGTATCACTAGGATCAGTGTTGGTCCCAAAATCAGAGTACGTAATATGCAGCGAAAGTATAAATATGAATTGCATTTGTTCTCCTAAACTGATAGTGACTTAGTTTAGGGTACTTAAAAATCGTTAAGCTTAGGTATGACGTTATTGAGTTAGTTTGACAGAATATACACTCCAATACTTGGACAAGTATTAAAGGTTTTGAAAGTGAGTTTGCGAAACTAAATAGAGATAGAAACTTAAATGAAAGCAGTAAAGAACACATGATATTTTATAGTGGTTCGGATCTAAAAATCCTACATCCACTAAGTAAAAGACAAGCCTCCTTACGATCTATAAACAACCCGTCGGCACTCCGTCCTTCGGCCTGTTGTGGTCACTCGCCTAGGAACTCCTTGTACGCTTAGTCTTCAGGTTGAAGTGAGGACAACACTCCGCAGCCTTCTTCTTGGTGGTTGGATGTTTGTTGTTCTTCCTAGAACATAGGTGGTTGGCAAAAATACGTGAGAATCAAAATCCCAAAGTAGGAAACTGACTGCTATAAATATATCTTGGAAAGATATATTCACCAAAAGATAGCTTTAGCTATAAAGCTTCAGCCTCATGCTTAGACAGAGTAGCACAGATTTGGGAAGTCAAGTCTCGTGCAAGGAAACACGGAAACTCAGAGAGTTTTAGCAGAGTGATGGCTTAGTTATGTTCTCATTGGTGTGTGTGTAACCTTTTAAGGCTGGGGGCAAACCTATTTATAGAGAAATCCTTCGAGCATTTTGAATTTATGCTCGTTAGACATATAAATCCAGCCGTTAGACTCATGAAAGATGTCTTCCAATCATAGCCTATACTATAGGTCTGCTCTGTTACTGTACTTTTCACTAACTTTGCGTCAGACTAAGTTTGAGTCTGAGGAATCCAAGTTTGGATATCTCCGTACTGACTTCTACTTAGGCATGAATATGCTGAAGTCTGACCGAGCTTCGATATCTTCGATTAGCTCGTGCTTTCATGGTAGAGGCTCTTTTACTGACTTCTCATAGTCAGTATAGCTAGCCCTTATACTGACTTCCCATAGTCAGTATGGTGAACCCTCATACTGACTTCCCATAGTCAGTATGGAAAACCCTCATATTGACTTCCCATAGTCCGTATGGAAAATCCTATACTGAGTACCCAAACTCAGTCTAGGTCAAGGCCATAATTGGTGAAAACCAAGTTTCAAGCACGTACACTTCTTCAATTCTCAATCATTTCCTACGCTCGGTCTTCAGCCCCTAAGTTCTATTACAACTCGTTTGATCCTATACAAGGATTACAATTTTAGAACTCTAGGAACTGCAAAACTGACTAAGATAGCTTTTACAACCTTTGACCCACCAAAACACAAAAAGTAAAGGAAGGATTTTTCTAACAAAAATCCTAACAATTTCCCCCTTTTTGGTGTGGTCAAAGCCATCTTTATCCTAAGTTGATGCGGAGTGGACAACTTTAGAGTTTTTACAATTTTGACAATCAGTCTTATAAACTCAGAGAAGTTCCCCCTCAAATTCAGCTTTCTAATTAAGATCTTCTCCCTATTATTTTGGAGTGATATTGCTCAATTGATTTTCAAGTCAGTTTAGAGAAATTTTAATCTTAAGTACGAGAGAGTCAGAAGCCTGCTGATTACACTAGCGAGTGTAAGTTCAGCATGTGAAGAGTAAAGACCTTTGTTGGACAAAAAGATATTGTCATCAACAAGTCAGTTTATCCTTTAATATTTGTCATTACAAGTGTAGAGATATACTCACCAAAAGAAACTTATACAGAACTATTACAAATCTATACTAGGATGGTTCCGGTCTTTGTGTTCTTCCAATTGACTGCTGTTGGGTCTTGATCTGATTACCTTATCCAAGGAGGGCAACTAGATTGCATGGTTAGTTTTTCACCACCCTTGAACTCTTGGTCTTCCAGCAGTTTGCAGTCTGGGAGGTAGTGCGGCTTTTCACTTTGTGGGAAGAAAAGATCAAATGTCTTCCCTTTTCTTCTCTTCCCACCTCCCGACTTCTTCTTCATTCGCGTGCATGGACTGGTTTCACAGTTTTTGTCCCTTATGCAGCGAAGAGCTCTCAAGGATGTGAGCCTAGAGCAGTCCATGCTTTGACATTTCAAAGAATAAAACAACTAGTAGATAGAGAGATTTTCTTTACCTCTACTATAGCTGTTGGAGCTGCTCTGTTCATGATTCTGATGACTTCTGCACCTTCCATACTTCTTTGACCGCACCCAAAAAGAGTAGTGAGGATATATGTGGTGGCATGGGCTCCTTTGCCATTGTGCCAGATCGAAGGGTAATGCTAACGAAAAATGAAGTATAAATCGGAAGGAAGAGTTCGATAATGAAGGAATGAATATTTTTCAAGGAGAAATGAGAAGAACCCTATTTATAGCAAAAAAAATGGTCATTTAAAATGATTAAATGTACCATATGAACCTATCAGTTTCTTGAAATTCGGCGACGGTTGGGATGCGTTGCCTCGCGATGTGCGTTGTGAGATTTGACTGGAGCGACGTTATTCCTGTGTCAAATGTTGATTCATCGATGTTTGCTACGCATTTATAGCATCGTAACTAGGGGTGAGTATTCGGTTATTAGGTGCGGTTATTGCGCGTAAAATAACCGAACCCGAATAACCGAAATTAAAATGAAAGAAACCGAACCGAACCGAATCACCAAAATAACCGAACCGAAATTTTAAATTCGGTTTTTGATTTTTTTTTGGTAATTCTGTTATAACCGAAATTATTATTTTGGAAATTGAAAATCAATAAAAATGAAAATTATTATTATTAAAAAAATAATAATAAATATATACATAAATAATTAAAAAACAAAAAATCAATAAAAATCAAAATTATTATTTAAAAAATTATATATATATATATATTATTTAAAATAATAATAATATATATTATTTCGGTTATTAAGGTTCCGAAAAAAATAACCGAACCGAAAACCGAAATTGTAGAAAAAAAATAGCCGAACCAAAATAACCGAAATTTATTCGGTTCGATTTTCGTTTTTTTTGCTCACCCCTAATCGTAACCGATGCGCTCGCCTTTGAAATTTGAAATCCCGTCTTTTAACCTTCTTTGTTGACTAAGAGTCAGTTGCTAAACTGAGAGTTGGAACTCAGTTTAATGTCGCATCCATCCTTCAAAATATTCTAAGTGTCAGTTGCTAAACTGAGAGTTGGAACTCAGTTTAATTTCGCATCCATCCTTCAAATAATTCTAAGTGTTGAAACCAAAACTAGGTTTTCTTCAACGAGTCAGTATGATCCATCGTAATTCAGAAGAATTGCCAATGTTGTGGAATCACATACTGAGTACTCGTCTTTCATATAGAAACTTAGTTGAAAGTAAGTTTCGTCTTCTTTTGTGGACGCCTCTTGGAACGATCTTTTCAGCACTTGCTAAGGCGGAGAACTTCATACAGTGTTGCGTAGGCACCACTTGAAAGGATTTTCTTCAAAGATTGGTTAAATATGAAGTCTCGATACTGAGAAATACACAAAGTTTGTAAAACTGAGAGTTTGAACTCAATTTTAATCAGCGATGATCGTCCTTCAATGAATTTTTCTTCGTTAGTCTTCCCTTTTGATGAATTGTGTTAGTGACACCACTTGTGAATAAGGTAGAATATAAGCAAAATCGAGAGTTGGGACTCAGTTTTATTACGCATTTTCTCCACTTCAATCAAGATCTCGTTGAACTCCAATAAACCAAGTTTGATGCATAGCTCCTTGAATCTGGTTTCAGGGAGTGGTTTGGTGAAGATGTTCGCAAGCTGGTCTTCAGTACGGATGTACTCTACGGACACGTCCTTCTTCTCAACATGATCTCTTATGAAATGATGCCTTATGTCGATGTACTTGGTTCTGGAATGGTGAACTGGGTTCTTCATGATGCCCATTGCACTGTTATTATCACAGTAGATTGGTACACACTCAGTTTCGACTTCATAGTCAAGCAACTGTTGCTTGATCCAAAGTACTTGAGCACAGCAGCTTTCGACAACAACATACTCAGCTTTGATTGTTGACGTAGCTATTGAATGCTGCTTCTTGCAGAACCAGCTTACAAGCTTGTGTCCTAGGAACTAACATGTTATGTTAAAAAACTAGAGTTGATATTATGTTGGTATTTGTTGAGAAATCTGGCTAAGTTTCCCTTCTCCAGCTGATAGCTTAGATCTTAGATTTGGTGATTAAGTGTTTTGGTGGATCAAATCCTAAGTCCAACCAGCGTCAGTTTGTCTCTAGATAGCTCTAGATCTCAAATGTAAAGTCCTGTTTAGGTCTTTTGAGTTGTAAGTCGCAGCTGATCAAGACTCATGCTGGCTACTGTTCACCAGCATGAGATGTGCTTACCAGTTGAGAGAAGTCTCACCAGCAAGCGGCTGACGAAGACTCGTGCTGACACTGTTCATCAGCATGGAGTAGAGCTATTGACTGGTTACTGTTCATCAGTTGGGAAGATTTCACCAGCAGGAGGCTGAGAGATCTTACCAGCAGAATATGTGTTCTGGCTGACACTATTCACCAGCGGTGAAGCCACCAGTCACGGGAGATTCCAAGAAGATAACATCAGACGAATTGGTAGACCTTGATTGTGCTAAGGAAAGTCACCAGCAGAGACTGCCAGCACAAGATCACCAGAATGATCTACCAGTCGGAGGTTATCAGCAGAATTGAAGATTCGCTCTCCCGAAGACTTAGAGACAAAAAGAAGATTCGTCTGAGGAAGTAACTGACAGTGTATAACTTTAAGGAGGATGCCTTAAAGTCTATCAGTTCAAGACACCAGTTGCGATTCCTCGTACTGACGAATAGAGTCGTTCTGACACAAAGAGATCTGTGTCAGATAAAGCGATCAAAGGTATGGCGCTTTCCGGAAATTCCTACCTGCCGCCTGCAGAAGGACATGCGAGGACAGAGACTTTTCCGGATGTGTCCAAACGGCTAGTATTTGAATCTGAATCTCACGTCTATAAATACGTGAGATCCAACAGCATTCAATACTCTTTGCCCACTCTTAGCCATTCCTGAACTACCGAAAGCTCAAACGCATTCATATCAGCGTATAAGCAATCTTTCGAGGCTTTTCTTAAAGCTACTCCGTGTGTCAATCATTTGAACACGAGACTCCAAGCTTCTAGCTTGTGAGTTATTGATCTCATTTGGTGTTCTTTCTCATTCCGAGGAAGAACATAGCAGCTCTTGAGCCAGCCAGCTCCAGAGTTATTACGGGCAGTTTTGCCGCCAGCAAGAGTCAAGTTCTTGGGAGAACTCAACACCCAATCAGTCGGAGGTGGAGGTTGAAGTGACGTGCTCGCACTCCATCCATCTGACGAGAGTTGAAGAAGGACAAGGACCGGGAGCGGTTGATCCAGTGGACTGGTAGACGAGGCATCTACCAGCTGGAAATAGATCGTAGGAAATCTTGTACCGGATTACTCTCTTTAGTGAATTTCCAGTGCTTCGACTGGAGAGTGGACGTAGATCAGTTGATCGAACCACTATAAAATATCCTTGTTATTTACTGCTTTCAGCATTTACTTACTGATTTAAAACCCAGCACCCAAGTGCTGGAGTATAACTGAAACCAGTTTATAACTGTGCAAACTCGACTCTAAAATTTTCTAAGTCCTGAGTCATCAGCTGACCAGCCAGTTGCCAGTCAGCTGAATACTCAGTTGCCAGTTGACTTACCAGCTGACAAGGTCCCAGTCAGCTGTGTAACCAGCAGAGTGCAAGAAACGAACTTACGTATTTTCCGCTGCCAAAGTATACCCTGATATCCGGGACCAACAAGTGGTATCAGAGCGGACGGTTCTTACAGACCGTTCGTTTCTGTGTCGCTTAGGACCGTGATCCACGTTTCCTTGCACTTCTGTTTGTTTGTCTGTTTGTCTAGCTCAGGTACTTCAAGATGAATATCCCAAAGCTAATGGACTACAAGACGGAGAAGCACTCTATATGGCGAAAGAGGACGCTTATCTCTCTGAAGAGCATCCATCCAGACATGAAAGATGTACTGGAGACAGGGCCAATAGAGATCACCAAGATTCAGCATCAGCTGGGAGATCGTCCAGCTACGGTGGTCCCAAAGCCCCAAGATGAATGGAATGCTGAGGACAGAAAGCGGAATCAGCTGGATTCCATTGCACATGAGCTGATCCTTGCGTGCCTTCCAGAATCGCTGATGGAGGACGCACTGCGGTTTGATACTACTAAGGGAGTATGGGATTTTCTTGATAGTTTATGTCAAGAAACTGACCAAATGAAACGCAACAAATTGCAGGTTGCGGTGGATAAATATGAGTCCTTCCAGATGCTGACTGGAGAAACCATCAAGGAGATGGAGGCGAGATTCAACGCCATTGTCAGCGAGCTGAAGTCTCTGGGCAGGGAGTACGAAAATGCTGATCTTAACTCCAAGATCCTGTCCAAGATGCCGAAGGAGGATTGGTTTGTGAAAACCACCGCACTAAAGGAGAAAGATTTATCCAAACTAACTCCGAAAGAAGTGTTTGCTCAGTTGCAGGCAAATGAATGGGATATCCAGATGGTGAATAAAAACGAGGCTATCAGGAATGTTGGATCCCCCAGCGTTAAGGCTCAGGACGAAGCTTACTTCGTCAAGAAGGACTTCAAGCGGATGCCCAAGAAGCCCTTCCATGCTGACAGGCCTGCTGGGCAGACCAACCAGCCGAAGGAGATCCCATCCACGTCAGGATCTTACTCCAAAAGTGGCGAGAGCTCTATCGCTGAACTTGAGCAGCAAATGAAACGACTGGCCGTCCTACTTGAAAAGGCTAAGTCAAAGCAGGGAGTCTCTTCAAGCTCAACTGACGGGAAATTCGTCAAAAGAGCTCCTCGTGCTTGCTATCAATGCCAATCCCCTGACCATTTAAAATTTGAATGTCCGCAGGTGGACAAAACTGAGAGGGAACGGCTGAAGAAGCTCTTTGAAGAGCGTGCCTCCAGGGCAGTTGCCAAAGCCATGCTGACAAGGACTGAAGTTCCTGATATCCCCGACCATGATGATGGGGAATACGAGTCAGATGGAGAGTCTGAAGAAGAAGCTCTTCTGGCATTCATGGCTGCTCTAGGAGAAGTGTCAGCTGAAGAAGATGCTGACAAGGAAGAACATCTGGCATTGACTGCTGATGATGAGGTACAATCAGATCCTCAATTGCATATCATGCCTGTTCAAATCATAGACGATTCTGAGTCGCATTGCTCCGACTCAGAAGATGTCACTTTAGATGTTCTTCAGCATGAGTTTTTAAAATTTTATGAAATGAAAAATGTTTTAGCTGGCGAAAACACTTCGCTGAAAAATCAAGTTTCCATTTTGACCAGTGAGATTGAAAAATCTAGGTCACTCAGCGAAGAGCTAGAAACTTTGAAAAAGGCTCATTTCGAATTGCTCCAAGATTTCCAAGTTGCTAAAACTGAGCGAGATAACTTTCACAATCTTGTTCTGGAGCAAGAAAATAAGATCAATTTTCTGAACAAGGGTTCCAGAGATTTAGAGGCAGCTCTAAGTCATTGGAGAAAGCCCTGTGATAAGTCCGGGTTGGGATTTTCAAATGATTTGAGCAAAAATCAACCCGAACAAATCAATGCTGGAAAGGGTAAGGGCAGAATGGTAAATGAGTCAGCACCAGCTGGTGCTGCCAGCATACCTCGTATGGCTGATCAGCAAAGGAATCATCAGCCCAGATATAGAGGTGAGTCATCACGACAACAACCTCGACTGGCAAATTCCTCTGCTGACAAGACGCCAGCACACCCTAAGAAGCTGACTAAGCCAAAATATTCCAAGGCAAGGAAGTCAGCACCAGCAGCCAGTGGAACCCGACAGCCAGCACCAGCTGTCCAGAGGTTCCACACACAACCTTACAAGTATGCCAGTTGCCAGCATACTTACAAGGGGTCCCACTCTCAGCAGAATACTGAGAGAAGGACAATTCCCGATAGGAGGAATACCTATCGGAGGCCTGAGCCCAATCAAATGTTTTCATCAAGGGCTAGGAAGGCTAACCACCGTGGTCCACAGTTCCAAAGACCACCAATGCAGCACAAGCGGTCGGAAAGAAATTTCCGATCTCCTCAGAAGAAGAATACTTCTAGAGGAACTGCACACACAGCCACACCTTCCAAAAACAATTCCATGCATTATTTTAAGAGGAAGGGAAAGGCCACAGGTGATGTCAGCAAGGGTAACACCGAGCTGAAGATCACACAAGTCTGGATTCCGAAAGGAATGATCCAGAGATCTAACCCTGCAGGACCCGCTGATGATCGGGGACCTAAATGATTTCATTTTTCTTGCAGGAACAGGATCATGCGTATCAGCTTCAGAGGTCGAGCGAGTGGATCATTGACAGTGGTTGCTCCGCTCATATGACTGGTGAGGAGTTCTTGTTTTCAGAGCTCACCAAGGTCAGAGGACCTCCAGTTATTTTTGGTGATAACTCCAAGGGCAGAGTTATCAGCAAGGGATGCATAGAGAAGGATGATGTGCGTATTGTCAACGTGTCCCTTGTTACCAACCTGAAGCACAACCTCCTGAGCATCAGCCAGCTGTGCGACAATGGTTACACCATTGTGTTTGACAAATCCGGGTGCCAGATCAAGAATGAAGAATCTGGCGAGACCAAGCTGAAAGGTGTCCGCAAAGGAGGGTTGTATGTCGTTGACTGGCAAAGCGGGAAGACTGATACATGCTTTGTTGCCACCAGTTCCATGGAGACCAACTGGCTGTGGCACAAAAGGTTAAGTCATTTGAATTTCAAAACTATTAATTATCTAACCAAGCATGATCTTGTAGACGGTCTTCCCAAGGGCGGGTTCAAGAAGGAAGGGATTTGCAAGGCCTGCCAGCAAGGCAAACAGACCAAGAAATCCTTCAAGAGCCAGTCGCCAGTTCACCCTAGTACCAGTCAGGTACTCGAGCTGTTACATATGGACCTGTTTGGACCAGTAACGCCGCAAACCATTGGAGGAAGACGATATTCGCTGGTGGTAGTCGATGACTACTCGCGCTATACATGGGTGAAGCTTCTCAGAACAAAGGATGAGGTGAAGGTGATTCTTCCAGAGTTGATCATCCAAGCTCAGAAGCAGAGAGAAGCTGTCGTGAAGCGAATTCGTTCGGACAATGGGACTGAATTCTGCAACGGTCCGCTGATGGATTTTTGCGCGGAGGCCGGGATCAAACATGAGAGATCTACACCAAGGCAACCACAGCAAAATGGACTGGCAGAACGTAGGAACAGGACGCTGAAGGAAGCAGTCCGATCCATGCTGGCTGAGTCTGGTTTGGGTCAGAGTTTCTGGGGAGAGGCGTTGGTGACTGCTTGCTATACTCAGAATAGGAGCGGGATCAACGACAGACTTCAGAAAACTCCCTACGAAGTGTACTTCGGTCGTAAGCCTACTTTAGCTCATCTTCGTGCATTCGGTTCTCCATGTTATATCCATAATAATGGGAAGTCGAACTTAAATGCTTTCTCACCTAAAGCTGATGAGGGTGTGTTTGTCGGATATGGACACCCCTCTCACAAGGGTTATAGAGTATTTAACAAGACGACCCAGCTTGTGGAAATAACATGCAATGTTGTTTTTGATGAAGCTACTTTAGTGCGCAGGACCTTACGCCAACTGGCTGAAGATGTTCCTGAGGTCAATGATGTCAATGACCAGTTGGGCAGGAATTCTTCCAATGCTCAACCAACTGGTTCGACTAGACCGATGAATGGATCATCTTCACAACCAGTTACCTCAGGTGCCCATCAGCAACCTGAGAGGGTCGGTGATGCAAATGACCTTGCTGAGACCTTACACTCAATCTCCCTGAGTGGATCCAGTAACAATCTAGGGGGAATCCCTACTGGCCTTTTTGAAGAAGAAGGCAGTGATGGACCAGCTGGAGAGGATGTTCCAGCTAATGCTGACAACATTGGAGGAGATTCAGACAACCAGCCAGAAGGTGATGCTGATGAAGTTGTTCCAACTGGTGAAGGTCCAGCACCAGCTGATGTTGCAGCTCCGACTGGTGGAAATGTGGAAGCACCAGTCGCCAGGACAGAAGAACCTGTTTCACAGCCGGCACCAGCAGTCGCTGGTCCTCCCAAATGGCTGAGGGATCACCCATCTGATGCTATTCTCGGTGATCCGGAAGGTTCTGTCCAGACTCGACACGGCAGAGCGCTTTTATCTTGCTTTATCTCTCAGATGGAACCTACGTCCATCAAAGATGCGCTCGAATCTGCCGATTGGATCAATGCCATGCACGAAGAGCTTGCGGAGTTCACTCGCAACAACGTTTGGGACTTGGTAGAGAGACCATCACACCAGTCAGTGATCGGCACCAAGTGGGTTTTCAAGAACAAGCGAGATGAAGATGGCATTGTGGTCCGAAACAAGGCTCGTTTAGTCGCCAAGGGCTATAGACAGTGTGAAGGCATCGATTTTGATGAGACCTTTGCACCAGTTGCAAGAATGGAGGCGATACGGCTGTTTTTGGCCTATGCAGCGTATCACGGCTTCACGGTGTTCCAGATGGACGTGAAGAGCGCATTCTTGAATGGAGAACTAAAGGAGGAGGTATATGTAGAGCAACCTCCTGGATTTGAAATTGGCACCAAAGTGTACAAGCTAAGGAAGGCCCTGTATGGATTGAAACAGGCGCCCAGGGCTTGGTATGATACACTATCTCAGTTTCTCACCAGCAATGGATTTCGGAAAGGGAAGATTGATCGGACTCTCTTTCTTCTCAACGATGGAGCTGACATGCTGATGGTGCAGATCTATGTCGATGACATTATTTTCGGGTCGAAGAATATAACTCTTTGTGAGAAGTTTTCTCAACTGATGCAGACCTCATTCCAGATGAGTATGATGGGCAAGTTAACATACTTCCTAGGACTCCAGGTCCAGCAGTCAGCTGATGGTATATTTATCAGCCAGCGGAAGTATACCAAGGATCTAATTCAGAAATATTGCCCAGAGAAGACTAAGTCTCTAAGGATCCCGATGAGTACCAGCTGCCAGATATTTCTTGATGAGCAAGGGGAATCAGTTGATCCTACTGTTTACCGAGGAATTATTGGATCACTCCTCTATCTCACTGCCAGCAGACCCGACATTTCTTATTCAGTCGGAGTGTGTGCCAGATTTCAAGCTAATCCTAAGAAGTCACACATGGAAGCTGCTAAACGGATTGTGAAATATCTGAAGGGGACAGAATCTCTTGGAATATGGTATCCCAGAAATGATGAGCTTACGCTTATCGGATATTCAGATTCAGATTTCGCTGGATGCCGTATTGACCGCAAGAGCACCAGTGGTACGTGTCAATTTCTAGGACACAAGCTAATCAGCTGGTTTAGCAAGAAGCAGCACTCTGTAGCTACTTCTACCACTGAGGCTGAGTATGTTGCCGCTGCCAGTTGCTGTGCTCAAATTATTTGGCTCAAGTAACAACTGGCTGATTATGAAGTGGACACTGGCTGTGTTCCTATTTATTGCGACAACAACAGTGCTATGTGCATCACGAAGAATCCGGTTCATCACTCCAGGACCAAGCACATAGACATTCGACATCACTTCATTCGTGATCATGTCGAGAAGAAGGATGTCAGCGTGGACTACATTCGTACTGAAGGTCAACTGGCTGACATCTTCACAAAGCCCCTGCCAGAAGCAAGATTCAAGGAGTTGTGCATCAAACTCGGTCTTATGGAGATTGATGCGAGCCTTAATGATGAGGAAGAATGAGTCCAAGCTCTCATTCTGTTCTTGATCTTCTGGTGAATGCTGATTACGACTGAGTCCAAGCTCTTAGTCGTTTCACATTCCTCGTATGTTGTTTCTCAACAAGTGGTGTCTTTCAACCACAGGTGGTATCTACTGGCGGAACTTATTCCTCAATTGTCAGCTTTTATCTTCCGCTGAAGCGAAATTGGGTCCCAGCTGCCACCTTCTTGCAGTGTTGAAGAAATGGATCCACTTCCAGTTGCCAGCAGATAACTGGTGGTCATTCCCACGACTGGCGAAAATTGAGTCCAAGCTCTCAATTTGGTTAAGGTCGCCAGTCTGATCATCAAGTGGTATCAGTTGTAACTGATGAGTTTGCCAGCAGGACGTGCTACAAGCAAGTGGTTGATTTCTCAAGTGGTCTCAGTTGATAACTGATGATGTATATCTACAAGGTGGTGCTGCTAACTGAAGAAATTATCATCAAGTGGAGAAAAGGCTCTTCATTAAGTGGTATCAGTTGCTAACTGATGAGTTTATCAGCAGAATGTATTATAAGCATGTGGTATCAGTTGCCAACTGATGAAGAGGCCAACCAGTTAGGGGGAAGTATGCGACTGGCGTATGCTGGTGATGCCCAGCCAAGCCAGCTGTCGCAGAAATGGCGGGATCGTTCGAATCCGATGGCATATGCGGATCACCGAATTTAATGCGGCATTTAATGCCACATTTAATGTGCACAGTGGCTGCGCTGTCCGACGGTTGGTATTCACCAATCACAGGGCGCCAAGTCAACCCTACGACGTAGCCCACGTTCGGATCGTCAGACCACGTTGCCACAAGGAAGAGAGCCCTACTGAAGACCGTTGATCATCACTTTTGCAGACTCATCTCACTCGTCGATTCTGCATGGCATTGTGCATATATACTCGCATTCTAACCTCTTCCTTATGCCCTATTCATAAGCTCACAGCCAAATGACTACTTATGCGCAGTTAGAGAATGATGTCCTTCGTCGTCCCCTTGTCCGATTGTTTCAGTTGAAACAACCGACAACAAGGCGCCATTTCTCAAATGCCCAAGTCCGGGCGGCCCAAGTTCAGAAGGAGAAGATCTTGAACGAAAAGCTGGTCCTCAAGCAATATGAGCCAGAACAGCTGGAGGATGTTGATCAGGAAGTTGCACCTGATCATGCAGTGAAGCTCGTTGGGGTGAGCCGAGACACCCACACTGTTTTTCAGACTCTATCTCTCTTGTGCATTTTGGCGCCGATCAAAGAGGGGGAAGAGGTACGAGCAGCTGCTGATGAAGAGAAGGCCACGCTAACTGAAGAAAGGCAGATGGATACATTGCCACCAAGGAGCGAAGGTAGCAAAACCTAAATAGGTTTTGTATCACTACCGAGGAAGAGCGGGCCAGTCTAACTGAAGAAGAACGAAGAAGTACTGCTGACAACTTGTGTATCAGTTAGTCTAGTCAGTAGTTTTTCTGGTATCAGTTGGACTAGTTTTGTATCTTGATGCAAGTACGTACTTGTGTACCAGTTAGGACGTACTTGTGTACCAGTTAGGACGTACTTGTGTATCAGTTAGACTAGTTAGTTTTTAATCCTGTACTTGTAATTGTAACATCATTAATGGATTGATTACTGACGGGTTGACGACAATTTCTCATTGTCCAACTAATGTCAACTTTTTACTTACCAGCTGAACTTACACATTCAGTGTAATCAGCACCAGCACTCATTTTGATACCTTGTTAATTCTAACCTGGCTCAGACTTTACTTCATAATTTAATCGAGCAATATCTCTCCCAGTTTGAGGGGGAAGATCTTTAGGTTAGAGCTGATGTGAGGAAGTAGTTTCATGGGTTTAGATCTGAAAGGTTTATTTGTAAAAACCCAGAAATGCTTTGTAACTTTCCTCATCAGCTGAGTGCTCGCTGGTTAGGCTTTGATCGCACCAAAAAGGGGGAAATTGTTGAGAAATCTGGCTAAGTTTCCCTTCTCCAGCTGATAGCTTAGATCTTAGATTTGGTGATTAAGTGTTTTGGTGGATCAAATCCTAAGTCCAACCAGCGTCAGTTTGTCTCTAGATAGCTCTAGATCTCAAATGTAAAGTCCTGTTTAGGTCTTTTGAGTTGTAAGTCGCAGCTGATCAAGACTCATGCTGGCTACTGTTCACCAGCATGAGATGTGCTTACCAGTTGAGAGAAGTCTCACCAGCAAGCGGCTGACGAAGACTCGTGCTGACACTGTTCATCAGCATGGAGTAGAGCTATTGACTGGTTACTGTTCATCAGTTGGGAAGATTTCACCAGCAGGAGGCTGAGAGATCTTACCAGCAGAATATGTGTTCTGGCTGACACTATTCACCAGCGGTGAAGCCACCAGTCACGGGAGATTCCAAGAAGATAACATCAGACGAATTGGTAGACCTTGATTGTGCTAAGGAAAGTCACCAGCAGAGACTGCCAGCACAAGATCACCAGAATGATCTACCAGTCGGAGGTTATCAGCAGAATTGAAGATTCGCTCTCCCGAAGACTTAGAGACAAAAAGAAGATTCGTCTGAGGAAGTAACTGACAGTGTATAACTTTAAGGAGGATGCCTTAAAGTCTATCAGTTCAAGACACCAGTTGCGATTCCTCGTACTGACGAATAGAGTCGTTCTGACACAAAGAGATCTGTGTCAGATAAAGCGATCAAAGGTATGGCGCTTTCCGGAAATTCCTACCTGCCGCCTGCAGAAGGACATGCGAGGACAGAGACTTTTCCGGATGTGTCCAAACGGCTAGTATTTGAATCTGAATCTCACGTCTATAAATACGTGAGATCCAACAGCATTCAATACTCTTTGCCCACTCTTAGCCATTCCTGAACTACCGAAAGCTCAAACGCATTCATATCAGCGTATAAGCAATCTTTCGAGGCTTTTCTTAAAGCTACTCCGTGTGTCAATCATTTGAACACGAGACTCCAAGCTTCTAGCTTGTGAGTTATTGATCTCATTTGGTGTTCTTTCTCATTCCGAGGAAGAACATAGCAGCTCTTGAGCCAGCCAGCTCCAGAGTTATTACGGGCAGTTTTGCCGCCAGCAAGAGTCAAGTTCTTGGGAGAACTCAACACCCAATCAGTCGGAGGAGGAGGTTGAAGTGACGTGCTCGCACTCCATCCATCTGACGAGAGTTGAAGAAGGACAAGGACCGGGAGCGGTTGATCCAGTGGACTGGTAGACGAGGCATCTACCAGCTGGAAATAGATCGTAGGAAATCTTGTACCGGATTACTCTCTTTAGTGAATTTCCAGTGCTTCGACTGGAGAGTGGACGTAGATCAGTTGATCGAACCACTATAAAATATCCTTGTTATTTACTGCTTTCAGCATTTACTTACTGATTTAAAACCCAGCACCCAAGTGCTGGAGTATAACTGAAACCAGTTTATAACTGTGCAAACTCGACTCTAAAATTTTCTAAGTCCTGAGTCATCAGCTGACCAGCCAGTTGCCAGTCAGCTGAATACTCAGTTGCCAGTTGACTTACCAGCTGACAAGGTCCCAGTCAGCTGTGTAACCAGCAGAGTGCAAGAAACGAACTTACGTATTTTCCGCTGCCAAAGTATACCCTGATATCCGGGACCAACAGTATTTGATCCTAGCTCTTCTAATTGAGTTTAGTTCTTCTTTTTGTTGGGCATGAACCTACTTCGTTTAGACCCATTGTATTTGGCCCCAACAATATTTAAACATCTTATTTATCATCAATTGACCAATTATTCAAAGGGAAGGTCTTGGGTTAGGCAGGCCTAAACGATTTAGGCGGGTTTAATCCATTAACCCAAGCCCAAACCCATATAATATACCCTAATTGGGATTAATAAACCCTAATTGGGATGGGTCAACCCATTTGGGTAGGATAAAACCAGCCTAAACCGTTTAGGCCTGCCTAACGCAAATTTTTGCCTTATTCAAATGATGGAAGGCCTAGTGGTGGCCACGGGCCGGTTCCGGTTCGGAACCGCCGGTTCGGCGGTTCCAGAAAGTTGGAACCGGCCCGTCCAAAAACGGTTTCGGTTCCGGTTCCGGTTCCGGTTCCGGTTCCGGTTCCGGTTCCGAGCCGGCGGTTCAAAAAATATTTTTTTTTATTTTTTTTAGGGACATGTAGCGCTCTCTGATTCGTCGATTTTTGAATTTTCAAAATATTTTCAACGGTTCGGAACCGGAACCGCTGGTTCCGATTCGGGCTATTTCTTGAACCTGAACCGGCCCGTCCAAAAACGGTTACGGTTCCGGTTCCGAACCGTTTTGGACAGTTCCGGTTCGGAACCGTGAACCGCCGAGCCGATTCAAGGCCGGTTCCGGCGGTTCCGGTTCCAAATGGCCACCACTAGGAAGGCCCTCCTCATTTTAAATGGTGTGCTTCTATTAAAAATAAATAAAAAATTGATGTAGCATCAATGCATCATTTACTTTCATAAACTCAAGAATTTAATTCCAACATTCTTCACGCAATCATTTATGAGTTAGTTTAGAACGTAACTCAATTCATATTATCAAGAATTTATTCTATTAGATTAAAAGTAATTTGTTAATTTCAATATCAATATTTTACCATGTTCAACCTATGAGATTCTGAAAAAGAATTATTTTTATTTTGTATTTATATCGTATTTGAGCATAATAAATTGAATTTCGATTCATGTTTGATATGAATTTGATCTTATTTAATTGAAATGATTATAAATTAAACACGAACGCCAATATAAAACGCACAAATCGTCACCTCTGCTGCAAGCCTAAGGATTAACATTCAACCACTTTTTTCGATAAAGATGGCCGAACTTCTCAGATAAACATTATATTTATTTTAAAACATCGAATTAGACTTTATAAAGTTTATATATAAAAAATGTATTTAATGATATGTGATCTTGTTGGAACAAACTTAATTTGTAGGAGTGTATATTGAAAATCTCTTGGTGTTACATTGGAACCAACAAATTTTATCTACAATTATAAACAAATTAAATTCAAATTAATTGTGAGTTATTCGAATTCGATTCAACAAAAGATTATTCCAGCTTCTTTATTTCTTTAATAAAGTTTGTTTATTTAACAAACTAAAGTTAGACTTTATAGTATTTGATTCGCGACATTGTAAGTTCATTAGCTAAAATTATCATAAAAATTATTAACAATATAAAATTAATATTTTCATAATTTAAGAATAACAAGTATGACAATCTTTATAGGTACAAGAAAAAATTACATTTGAGTATAAGAATATATATTTTTTAGCATAAAATGTACTTTCTTTAAAAAATAATGAATATTTTAAATATAATATAAATATAGAAGTTTAATTAGGTTCGAGTAAGACTTTATTAATATTTATGAACTTCAAAGTATTCTCGACTCAATAATGAACGAATCTAATTTGACCAAAATATTACTCAACTCGACTTTATTCGATTAGATGTCTAAACCCATCTTACCAATTTAGACGGTCACAATTACAGTAGTTGTAAATTAAGATGAAAATCGCAAAATCTAAATTAGTATTCAAAATGTGGTCAAGATGTATATCTGTTTTCTAATTAATACATAAGAGACATTTTAATCACTCTTATATATGAGGATTATGTGAGGTGAACATTCTCATACAAGTTTTTTTTGGCAAATATTTAAGAAGCGAAGGCTTGTATTATTTAATAATTCATATTTTTTATTTGATAGATCTAAATACTCATATTCATTTTTATTTAAGCAAAACACTTTATTTTAATAGCCAAATATTTATATTATCTATCTCTATATATATAATTATATAGTGGCAAGCAAGAGAAGGTAACCACAGACGAAGCAGCCATTTCCTGTACATGGTGAGATACACCTGTATTAAAAAAGTTTTTTCTTTTTCTCAGGAAAAAGTATTATATTAAAATATTGATCAATTATATTTCATCTATAATTGAGCCATTAATTAAGTAATCATACACACATACTCAAATTCGTTTCAGACATTTAGAGTATATAATTAATTGGAATTGGATAGTATTTTATAAACACGATGACTGTATCTCGATTAACGCACAATCACAACGAATAAATCTGCGTTTAATAAATAGAATAATTTTAGCTTCAATAAATAAATCTGAATCTTGCTAGTCAATAACTAGTCATTGCTTTACTTATAAAACTCAACCAAAAAAAAGTACAGAAATTGGACAAAATTATAAAAAATGTTGCTCTCAATTCTTATGCAACTTTGTCTGTTTGTTTGTGAGGAAAATTGAAAAAAAAAATTATATATATATATAGATATAGATATATCATATATATATAGAAGTAAAAGAAAAGAGAGAAGGCCCACAAGATATCAAATCATAGGAAAAGTAGAGGAGATGGGAGAATGTGAAATGGGATCAGAGTATGGGCCTCCCTCGCTTTATTTCTTGGCTTTCATCTTTTCACCACCCAAGTAGAGAGAGAGAGAGAGAGAGAGAGAGAGGACCAGCAAGCCAGCCATGCTTGTTTATTCAACACTCTGCACCTTACATTATTACTATTGTTTAATCTTCTAACCTTATAAACAAGTACATATTGTGTATCTTTTTTGTATATACATTTATGATATCAACATACATTCTCATTCTCTCTCTCTCTCCCCGGATTGATTGTTCAAAAGGCTGGTTCTGATTTACATTTCAGGGTTTCTGTAACAAATGCAGTTTTGCACTTTCGAGAATGATAAAAGGTGTTTAAATAAAAAAGGAAGAATGATAAAAGGTGTTAAAAAACTAACATTGGATGATATGATTCTACCGCAAAAGAATAGATTCTTTTTCTGCATTTGGACCATCTCGAGTTTATTGATCAAAATCTTCTTACATATATACATGTGCATAAGGACTAACAATAATTTATTAGTCCAATACTCTTATGGGGTGTTAGAAAAATTAATACGTCTTAATGTGTCAAACTAAGTCAGTCCCAATTGTGATGTATAAGATTAACTAGGTAGGACAGATAAGATAGAGATTTCAAATTTGTAACCTTGTATAGATTTATTGAATTGTAATAGATTAGGAATCAACTCGTCATTAAAGCAAAAACCAGTCACAGACTATCACAACTAACTTCCAATTAGTCACTATGATATCAATCGATTAAGAGACTCACATGATCAGCTACAAGTCAAGACAAAGGTCTAACGAGACAAAAAAAAAAACTAGTCAGCTAAAAAAAAGATAGGTGCCCGATAGGAAACAAAAAGAACTAAGGTTTTAGCCATAATAAGTTCGAAAAGTCAAAAAAACTTTCAGTTGGAGGTTCTTTGGACTGACTTGGAGCCGTTCTGACCTAAAAGTTTCAAAAGCAACAGAAATCCTACCAATAGTACTTCATCGTACATAAAGGTGACAGAATAAATAAATTTGCTCGACTACACACAACAACTACTATTCGAATCAAGGTCTCCCTCATGCCTATAAATATCCAAGAAGATCGAGATAGAGAGGACTACGAGATAGAGAGGACTACTAATACTCTCCATACTCAAGCTATCTAAGTGATTCAAGCTTTCAAAACCGTGTTCAACACGAGACCCCAAACTTCAAGATATCAGAGTCAGTATATCTTTGAGATACTGAATCCAAGAGGACTTTTTGCATTTCCAAAAGCCAATAATTCATTCCAATTCTACGTTATGTAAAGAACTTAAATTCACACTCTATCCAGCTCCCAAGCCTAGCGAATCTAGTTCGTTGTAAAGCTTGGAGTTTTAAAGTTAGCCACAGACTCTAGCGATATTTCTTGGTAAAGCTCAACGCCTAAAGCTACCCAAAAGCTGGAGGATATAGGAGCTTTTCGGGATGGGAAGAGACTAGTTACAACTTGTATTGTAATCTATTTGAGTGGATTTCCGATTAACTAATCAAAGAGTTGAAGTAGGGTCTTTTTACATAAGAACCTGTATAATGTCCTGCGTCCTTTTCTTTCATATTAGTTTGCTTGTTTATATATTTGAAACCTAACAATTGACAAGTTATTGGAATATATCTTGAATCAATTATTCTAATCTTCATACATCAATAATCGACCAATTTTAGCTAACCTAGAAATGAAGGTAATACAATGCAATTGTTTGTTTTTCGGCTGATTCTTTGAGACAATCGACAGATTTATAATTCAAACTATTAACTAATTTTTATTTTAATCGATCAATTCTTTTATCTTTTAAAGACTATCCACAAATTTACAATTGGTCTAGTCGCGGACCTTCCCATTTTTATTATTTCTCTTTAATTATGTACCGTTAAATATAGAGAAATTTTTTATAATAGCCAATTTACCTAATAAAACATATCGGATTTGATCAGTTTTATATAAAGTATATTTGGCAGATTTTTCAGGGTTTTGTCATAACTTTTTAAGAGAATTTGAATTTGAGATGTTAGAAAAATTATAAAATAATATATATATATATATATATATATATATATATATATATATATCGAAAGGGACCGAGTGTGATTCAATAAATTTTTAAAAATAAAATAAGTAAAAAAAGAAAAATAAAAACGTGGGTGCGGTTCAAGTGCAACCAAGCGAGATCTACTAACACATGGTCAGTGGCCAATACGGTTGGAATTGAGTGCCACCGATTGCGACTCGATCAAATATTTTTAAAAAAATAATAAGTTAATCAAAATTCTCATTTCCCATATTTGAACCCTAAA
>JAPKLW010000747.1:344218-364169 GCA_026898455.1 Plectranthus barbatus
CCCCTGTTTCCTTCGAGAATTTTCCGTCACCCTCATCAAATCGTTGCCATCGCCAAGCTATCTCTATCCCCATCGCCTTACACCATGGCCGCACTAAATCAAGTAATTTTGTTTAAGTTATTCGATTTTTATTTGTTCATTTTTTTTGGAGGAATCATGAAAATATGTGTGTATTTGGGATGATTTATGCTTTAAATTTGGACAAATTATGTGTGTGTATTTTCTTTGGATGAATTAGGACATAATTCTTGAGGAAATTTGTGTTAATTGAATGGGTTGATTTATTTAGAATTTTTGAAGTTTTATTGTGTTAATTGAAAATTATTTCTTGGTGATGGTATTATATAGGGGTGAGCATTCGGTTTTTCGGTTCGGTTTCTGCCTGAAAAAAAACCGAACCGAAAAACCGAAATTTTTATTTTTGTAACCGAACCGAACCGAACAGGAAAAAAAACAGAACCGAAATTCCTGTTCGGTTTTCGGTTTTTTACGTCGATTTTTCGGTTAAACCGAAATATTAATAAAAAAATAAAAAATCTGAAAAAAATTAAAAAATGCACATAAAAAAAATTAAAAATAAAGTTTCAGAAATTAAATATATATATATATATATATATATATATAATATTAATATTATATATTTATAATATAATTTTGGTTAAATATAGTTAAATATTAAAGTTTAAGTATAGTTAAATATATTAATTTATATATATATATATATATATATATATATATAAATAATATAAATATATTATTTATATATATAAAAATAATATATTTATATTATATATATAATTTTGGTTTTTCGGTTAATTCGGTTCGGAAAAATACAAAATCGAACCGAAAACCGAAAACCGAATTGCTTAAAAAATCGTAACCGAACCGAACCGAAAACCGAAATAACTGAACTGAAATAACCAAAATTTATTCGGTTTGGTTCGGTTTTCGGTTTTTTCGATTTTTTGCTCACCCCTAGTATTATATGTGCAGATTGAGTAGATTAGAGCTGACATACGCGGTGCATCTAGATAAATAAACTATGCACTAAGATTTTGGTATTAGATAGCACAAATGTAACTTTACAGTCCGTAGGAAGCGTTCAGTTGGTGGAACAATTTAAGAAGCCTTTTCGTAATTTATTAAATTGGAAAAATCAGGGTCCAAGTGCTTCTCAACCACTGTTAGAGCCATTAAGTTACCAAATTAGGTCTCCCAATCCCTTTGAGTTATGTTTTTGTATTGGTCAGCAACCCATTCGATTCTCAGTGATGGAGTTTGCCTTAGTTACTGGATTTTTGTTTGGATCTAGTAATTTGCATCAGGTAGTTATGACCCGACAAGTACTACAGTATTTAGACAATTTTGTGGTGGAGAGTCTATTAGTGCGAGAGAATTGTCATCCATATTCAAGGATAAGAACGTACATACTGTCTGTCGCGACTTGTACTTGAAGGTTGCTAATATATTAGCATTATAATTTTTTGTACTTGGGTGTTCGGAGAAGCATGAGATTGAGTCATGGATATACGCATTAGATGATTAATGGCCTCTTTGGTGTGGATTCCAATGGGGTGCATACACGTATCAGTCATTAGAACATTATATTGCGTATGTTCCCACCACAGTTGCTGAGCTTGGACAAAGCTTTCATCTAGAAGGTCTGGTTTGGGCTTTGCAGGTAAAGTTTTAATACGTTTAGTGCTTATCAAATATTAATGTTGTTAATAATTTAAATTATTTGGGGCATTTGTTTTTGTAGGTCTGGGCCTATGAGGTCATTTCGATGTTGGGAGTTGAGTGTGCTACAATGAAGAATCCGAGAGTATTCCCATATTTTTGATTTAGAAGTTTATCAGGCCGAAGATTAATAATTGGCGTACTTTTTTGTTGATCTAAATGTAACTAATTTCTATAATTATTTTTAGATTTTAAAGTGTTGCTACTAAGAATTATTTTTTTATTGCAGCTCGCATCCTTATATTTTCTACATCCTTTTGCTGAGGAGGAAAGAAACTCATATTATTCTTCCACTCAATTGCAGAACCCTATTGGCGTTACATTTCAAATTGTTGAGAATCCAGTACGCCCAGTGAGGAGACGAGATGGCGGTCTTCCTATTTTGCATTGTTGAGTAGCCCGTGCGGGAGGAGGACATGATGATAGGGGGTTTAGGGCATTATGATGATCAGGCTGGTTTAGGGCATCATAAGGATGAGCCTCATTCTCATGGGCCACATGAGGAGCGGGTAGTTATTCATATAGATTTTCGTGCATCACAGGGTTCATAGCACGAGACATAGGGCTCCAGAGGATCTCGTACATGCACTCGTTAGACACGCCATAGTTCTTCATCCAGTGGGGAACTCTGATGATTCTACGCGATTTCATGGATCACGGAGATCGATGGTCCTGATCTGGGATACAGTATCATCTGTTGTGAATGTTGCGAAGCCCGCTGCAGTCAATGTTGCAATGCCTACTGCAGTTGATTATGCAGTGACAGAGAGAGTTATTCCACAGTTGAGTTTTTCTGCGTCAACCGAAACTAGATGTGCGTCGGTCGAAACAGAACACAAAAATCAACAAAAAGTAACACACACGAACAGGAATTAAATAAAATATAAAAGACTTAATCCAATTAATCTTTAAATAAATTAGTAACAAGATAAAATCTAACAATTCACTGGCAACAACGCCAATTTGATCACTGCAAAATTCGCAGATTAATTGCAAATTCAGTGGCAAATAAATTTATAATATACCCTAAGGTAGTCGTACCCAGAGGAATTGTGAATTGTGTAACGAAATTATCTCATATACTAACCACGGTTGTAAGATTTATTGTTGAGTAAATCATAAATTGGATTTTCGGTTTTGGAAAATAAAGATAACAATGCAAAAATTTAAAGGGTTTGAAAAATAATATTAAAAAATATAGATTCTCGGGCAAATAATCAATCAGAATAAATGTTAAATCAATCAACTCATAATGGTGGAGAATCGAATATAGTATTAAAATTCCTTGGTTGGACAATTTTAACTTAGGTTACTATCATGTGACTATTTATGCTTGGTTGGCCTAAAAAACACAATAATAATCAACCCCAATAAACACAGATTTAATTCCCTATAACTAATTATCTTCCTTTTGAGACGGAAAACCAATTATATTTTCCTGTTATTATTTTTCTCCTCTCGGTCTTTCAATTAATAAATATGAATATAGAATCAATTTCATCTTCCGATCCATCATCAATTCTAAATTCTATTAATTAAATCAGGAATTGAAACCATGCAAATTGAGTTGATTAATCTAACATGCAAACATAATTAATTACATATAGCCCTAGAACCTGCTAGGGTTTCTAGCCACTCATGAAGGAAAAAACACAAGAAACATATTATTAAATTGCATAATAAAAGCTTACAAGAAAAATAAAGGTTGTTCGAGTCTCCAACTCTCAAAAACTTGAACAATAATTAAAAATTGGTTGAATGATAAATAATAATCTCTAAACTCGAGCTATATGGATATTATAGAGGTAGAAGTGTGTATTTTGGAATTTAGGGCCAAAAATATTATTTAACCATAAAAATCACGAATTTTTCTTTTTCTGGGTCCGCATTGGTGGATATGGGGTCTGCGTCAGTCGAAATGAATCTTCTGCGTCGGTCAACGCGCATCTTCCACGTCGGTCGACGTGGCCTTCACGTCGGTCGAAACAGAGACCTCCATTTTTTGCCACTTTTCAAGACTTAGCCATTTTTTGCCCCTTTCGACCCTTCTACGCAGTCTCACGATTTTGGCCATAATGTTTGCTCCTGAACTCCGATTGACCCGACTCTAGTTGCATTGAAAAGATAATTCAATGTTCTTTCTAATTCCATGCTCCATTAGCTCAAGTTCCATGCGTGAATAAGTTGAGACTGCTTCTTTGAACATCTATTGCTTTCGGTATGGGTTTCCAATGAATTTGGCGTAAAACCTGCAAAATATTACCATCACAAGTATAATACCTCATAACCTTGACTTATGCTCAAAATATGTAAATAAACTCGACAAACTAAATAAAATACTAGAAATAATATAGATAATAAGTGAGTAAAATTATGAGCTTATCAGTGCTGGATGCAAGCGTCCGTCCAGATGATGTTGCAAAGCCTAGCCATAATTGTAGTCGTAGCGGTAGACATGTATAGGATCAGACACGCAACAAGTCTAATCATTACGATATGGTAGTTGATTAGGAGCAGCAGTAGAGGCCAGTGCATTAGCCCCGCAGGCATATTTCAATAGAGACTGGTAGGCGTAGGAGGTCTAGTCGTCCTGACGAACGGCGTCGCAGACATAGTTCAGCACTTCCAGTTGATGACATACCTGTCACCTTCGTCCCTTTCGAGATACCCGAGTCTTCAACCCCCCCCCACACACACACACCAACACTTATAATGTCGAGCTAGCATTGTATATCAGGACACAATGCATGTGACAGTGTTATTTATGTTATTTACATCATATTGATTGCTATAAGCTTATAATTTTACTATGTTATGATGTGTAGATAAGAAATGGACATCCAGCAGGAGTCACTACAGCTATTTTTTACAGTAATCATAACTTTAGAGCTTCCAGCCCTAAGGAGTACCGAACTATTAACCCTAATGATCGCGAGTTCCATCTTATGCAGGCTTGGTAAAATAAATAATTTAACATTAAATTTAAAAATAAATTATATATATATATATATATATATATATTGGGGGAGCATTCAGGTCGCACCCAATCCCACTCGAATGGCATTTGAATTCGCCCACGTGAGCCCCACCATCAAATAATATTATAATTTTAAAAAATATAAATGGGAGCGACCGGTGGCACCCGGATCACCCTCATGGGACATACCACAACACAATTTATATTTTTTTATAAAAAAAAAGGTATGTGGGCAATCGGCTGGCACCCGATCGTACTTGGGTGACACCCGATCGCACACTGTGGGCCCCACAGCACACACACTTTATTTAAATAAAAAATTGGATATGGGGGGCGACCTCAAAAAAATTTGAATATCAATTTATATTATGTGTGCGACCTTCTTTCCTTTTATTATCAATATTTATTTCTATTTATGCACATTTCTCTATTAAATTAGTTGAAAACATATTTTAATTAATAAACTTGACATTAGTTTCAAAATATTTGCTTGCATATCATTTTTAACAGATTCCAATGTATATTTTAGTACTTTTAGCTAAATTTGTGAGGAGAGTATATAAAAACGACTAAAATTGATATTTGTTTTAATAAAATGACTATTTCAAATAATTATGACTTTTTTTATACAAATAATTAAGACTTAAATATAAATATTCTTTGCACCATCATTATATGTCGTTACAATGTTACTAATAAGGAAATGAGATCCTCAACACCCTTTTTCATATTCAACTCTATATATTATTATTAGAATTATTAAATATTTTTTATAATTTTAATTTATTATAATTTAAATTAATATCATAAACTCAACCATAGAATTCATTTCAACTAATTAAAGCATATAATACTTTCTTAGTATATTAATTTTAAGTTTTTAACTCAAATAATTAAATTTAATTATTAAAATTAATAGATTCATAAACATTAGATTTTGTTAAAAAATCAAATTAAATTATATTGTATTATGCTTAATTTTTATTTTCGTTATAACAATTATTAAAATTAGTAATCACGGTAGTGCTATTAAATGAAACACTATTATAAAATAGTGGATTTGGTCTAATTAATATGTTGATTTACATCCATGTATTTTTGCACCCCATGATGCGTATCAGGAAAAGAAAAAAAAAACACTAATGATTTGAATGTTGTTCTTCCTCCTCCACAAAAATATATTTGTATTTCCCATAGTATATCAATGATTTTTAGTTAGAAAAAACCGACAATTTATCGCAATCTCAATTATGAAAATGTAGAATTAAACTTCCATAAGCAAGATTCGAAATGATGAAAAAATAAATTTGGTTTTTGAAGTCACATGGAGCAGAATTAAATTTTGGCAATGCTGAGAAAGAAATCAATAAATGTTTGTACCACAGCCTAACATGCTCTTTTGCCTGCTCAAATCTGGTCTCTAAGTTAAATGCCGTTTTTAATTTTTTACTCGATTCAGATCATATTTTATATTGTGATTCATACAAGAAATCTTAATTATTATTCTCATTAATCATTATAATTACTTTAATCATCAAAATCTGTTGTGAATGGTAGGATATCTCTAACACACGAATTATAAACAATAATTATCAACAATCGATGCAATTGCTTACATTCACAGAAGATAAGTGAATTTTATTATGTTTTTCTATTCTATATACTCCGTAGTCATCTATCTTTCCACCATTTCTTTATTAATATATACTCCCTCCGTCCCTGTCAAATTGTTCACATTTGACCGGGCACGATAACCAATGTTTGTGAGTGATAGTGGGAGTTAGTGGGATGAATATTTTATTGATAAGTATAGAGAATTTGCTATTTTAGGAAAGTGGATTAATATTGTGGGACAGACGAAAAAGGAAATGTGGACAATTTACTTTGGACGGTGGGAGTATAATTTATATCAACAAAATTTATTTCAAGTCCGTCGACCCTCAACTAGGGTTTGATCTCAGACTCCTAGAACTTTGAATTCTGCTAGTAGGTCAAAACCCTAGCTTCATCATCAAATGACGCACGATATACTTACAAAGAATTGATATATCAACTTTAATTTTATCATTCATGTTTATATACATTATGTTAATTGAAAAAAAAAGAAAAAAAAATAGAAGAAGAAGAAGATGTGTATAATAAACAATTTGATTGTTCAAATAAATAGGATTAATAGTAGGAAAAGTAATAAATGATAACCAAATTATAGAGCCGCGAATAAATATATCTGCTCACCTAAAAAGAACCAATTATCATTACCGATATAGACAATATTATTTATGACTAAAAGGGTGTACAACTTTAGCCTGAAAAAAAGTTTATCAGAAGAAATATTTATCCACTTATTATTTTTATATTAATGGAATTCATATTAATTAAATAATGAAAAGTTGCTGTCAGGAGAGCATATTCTTTGATGTTTCGATTTTTAAAAGAAAAAGAATTTAAAAAACAACAAAAAAAAAAGAAAGAAATTAAATAATGAAGATGAACCCTACAATTTGACGTGAGAAAGAATTATTAAGGGACCATTTGCATCACTAAATTATATCCTTCTTTTTATTGGCAACATTTATTCACTCAATTTCAAAGTCAAACCCCCACGTCTCATAACCGGTAACTTTACACCTTCTTCCTTTCTTTTTTTTTTATTATTTATGTGGGAATAAAATATGGATCTCTTGTTATTTTTTAATACAAAATAAGAATAATAATAAATCTCAATTCTTTTAATTGGATGAGAAAGAATGATTGATTTTGAAATCTATTTTTTTTTGTTATACGGATGTAAAGATCCCCACTTCTCCCTACAAAACTGGCTTGTAAGGAGAGGGGACCTCCACTATTATATAGTGGTATATGCCTAGGTCTATGGTCGATGTGGGACATTCAACACACCCCCCTCACGCACAGCGTGGAGCTTCACGGGGATCCCATTATCGGGATAAACCACAAGTCCCATTATCGGGATGCATCAAGTCCCATTATCGGGATAAATCAGTCCTATCATAGGACAAATTAGGTCTCACATCGAACCGAACCTGGCTCTGATACCATGTAAAGATCCCCACTTCTACCTACAAAACCGGCTTGTAAGGAGAGGGGACCTCCACTATTATATAGTGGTATATGCCTAGGTCTATGGTCGATGTGGGACATTCAACATACGGATAGTTCAAATTTAATCGAAAGCCACTTACTTTTTTGCATGTATTAATGTTTTTTATGAATTTAAAAGCATCTTTATTCAGTAAATTTAGTAGAGAGTTCTGAACCAGAAAATCATCTAAAAAGAAAATGAGAAAAAACGTCATTTTACAATAAAAACATGATAATGATTATTAGGTCTAAAGTTTGGGGTGGTGATTTTAAATACAAACACATATAAATGTTATATTAAAGTAAATTATCAATTAACCAAATGACAATGACATGGAGCAAAGTGATGTAATTAGTTGTTAATTAACAATGATTTTAATTAATCCTCATCATTGCGTGTTGACTAGGTAATTAATCGAGATGTAAAATGTGATTAAATTTTCATGTAGGTGAAAAGCAACTTTTAATTTTAAAAGGGAATTAAAAAAAAGAATTTCCAAACCATCATCCCTAACTCATGTCTGTTGTATGTCTCTTGAATCAAGGAGCCACTAAGTGAATTCTTCCCCTTTTTTCTTTCGATAAAAAAAATAAA
This sequence comes from Plectranthus barbatus, assembly GCA_026898455.1. Taxonomy (NCBI): domain Eukaryota; kingdom Viridiplantae; phylum Streptophyta; class Magnoliopsida; order Lamiales; family Lamiaceae; genus Plectranthus; species Plectranthus barbatus. The sequence goes on from JAPKLW010000747.1 coordinate 352,630, forward strand.
AAATAAAAATGCATCCCTTTTGAGTACTCAAACAAATATTATAATTTAAAATGGTGATGATAGATGATTATATAAATATAAAATTTGAAGATTAAAGTTACATGAATTTGGCAAAACCCTTAAAAGGAGGTCTAAAGTTTGCAGTGCATAAAGGTGTCTGAGAAGAAGACAAGCCATTTGAGTAGGGGAATATATGCTTTCTCATTCCATTAGCATTAGGGCAACCCATCCAACATTAGGGCCATCTCCATCCATGCCATGTTAGATGCCTACTCACTCGTCTGTACGAACATTCAATCACACGAGATCCTCTATTCTAATTTAAATAAGCATTGGATCATCGAATTTTAACTCGCCTTGTTCGAGTTAATTAAATTAAAGATTTATAACAACCTAGGGTTTGAGGGCAGAGGGACATAAATTTCCTTTCTGTCAAAGGTCATATCCATGTTCTGGTCCTAATGAAAATCCACATTTAGGGCTGTGCATGAAAAGTATGTATAATATGTAAAAAGAAAAAGGGCAATTAAAGTGGAAATCAAAGTATGTAGTATATCTTTCGACTGATGGAGAAATCTATTTAGGTTGTACAATTTTTCACGAAATTTACGACACAACTCTTTTTAGGCAGATTTTTTTTTTATCAGTATAAGAAGCCAAACACATCATTATCTCAATAATGTAGATGCATAATAGTTATCATTCAAATGAAGGATATAGGTATACAAAAGCTCAAGCTCGACTCGGTCGAATTTAATTTACTGCAAAAATAGCTCTTTTTCATATCATTAATCTTTCACAGAATCACAAACACTAGCACATTGCAGGATTTTGAATGATATGTTCAACTATATCTTTTTTTTTTTTTTTGGAATAGTGAATGAAAAAGGAATTGATTGAATTCTCTTATTAAAAATCTATAAATAATAATGTATCATTAAAAAAAAAAAGATTAAGCCTAACTAAACTTGGGCTTTTTTTTGGCTCTACTTTATTTACCCCCTGAAGGCCATACCTCATCATATTATTCTAATATTACATTTTTTTTTATTCAAAAAATATATATTTCATTTCATCTAATACAACAGTACGTGGGCGGATCTATGTAAGGGCTAGGGGCTCCAGCTTTCTAGTATCATGATCTTATTTTTTTAGTATTATGATCCAGTTTTTTATGATATATCCCCCTCTTATAGAAGAAAAAATGGATTAAATTAAGGAAAAAAGATGATATAAAATAATTGAAATTAAGGTGAAAGCGAAAATAAAAAATTCAGGCCCCCTCGAAAAATTTTCTGGATCCGCCATTGCAACAATATATAGACTACATCATAGAAGAATTTAGGGCCCTCGTATTTCTCTCTCTATAAATTTGTAATGTAAGATAATGATAGTTTGTTTTAAAATTACCTTAAACAAATACTCCCTCCGTCCCATATGAATTGTCCATTTTACTTTTGGCACAATAACCAATGCGAGTAGAAATAGAGGAAATTAGTATTTTATTAGTGAGTGGGTATTATTTTTCCATTTTAAGTAAGTGGACAATTAAATGGGACGGACAAAAAAGGACAGATGGAAAATTAAAGTGGGACGGAGGGAGTAATTACTTGAATTAATTTGAAAACCTGAGTACAGACATGACTAACAATATTTCCAAAGATTCTACAAATATAACTAGCCCATTAAATCATTGCCTAAATGGGCCATATATACATAAGTTGTAAGAGCATATAAATCATTTTAAAATATATAATAATCTAAAATTTTCCGAGCTCAAATGTTCTTATTAAAGTTAAAATCTCTAACTTATTATATTGAACACAAGCAAAAAACCTTAAATTACTTGAGCCCGAAATTGGGACAGTAAATCATTGCATTGATAGTTGTAAACTTGTTACTTCAATATATAAATTTAAGAGGGGAAATCTGAAATAGACATTTCCTAATATTACATTCACAAAATAGCCATCCTTACGAAAAATTTCAAAAAATAGCCAAAGTACATGTTTTTAGGTTAAAATATCTAAATCAGGCAATCAAATCTTTTGAAATGTTTAACGGTTGAATTTTTTACTAATATTGTATAACACAATTGTATATTTATTAATTTGTAAATTCGTAATGACATAAAATATAGACGAAATCCTTCCAGCTTGCATTCGGCCTTTTGAAATATATCTCGGCCAGACAGATATATTTTGAAGGCCTATTTTTTATTAATTTTTAGAGTGTGATGAAATAAAATATAATATATTGATGTTTTAGTTGAAAAATATTCGGCTTGCTTTCGGCCATTTCAGATATATCTCGCCCAATGAAGATATATTTGGAAGGATTTTTTTTTAAAAATACAATTCATTTATTTAAATTCTAAAACAATAAAATTAAAGTAAATAAATGATAAAAAGTCTCAATTTGCCAAGTTTTTGGTCAAATGATATATATCTTCACCAAGTGAGATATATTTCAATAAAAAAATTATTTGTAAAAAAACTATAATTCTAGTTATTTAATTTTAAATAAATAAAATAAATGATAAATAAGATCCAATTGGGCAATTTCGGCCAATTGAGATATATCTTGGCCTAGTGCGGTTATTTCGAATTTTATATTTTTAAAAAATATAATTCGATTCTTTTAATTTTAAAAAATTAAATTAAATTAAATAAATGTTAGATAAGTCCCTATTTGGCAAGATTTCGGTCAATTGAGATATATCTTTGTCAAGTGATATATATTTCAAATTTTGTATATTTAAAAAAAAATATCAATCGTGTTTTTGAATTTTAAAAAATAGAATAAATGATAAATAAGTCTCAATTGGGCAAGATTTGTGCCAAATGAGATATATTTGGATTTTTAAAAAAATAAATATATAAATATGGGCTTGAATAATCGAGTTATATTTTGGTCTACTGATCGGCTTGATTTCCGACCGAATTGAGCTGGAGTTCGGTGTTATTTTTAAATTGAGATATATTTGGAATTTTTTTTTAAAAAAAAATCAATTATTTGTTTAAAAATGGGCTAGAATAAATCCAGCTTTATTTCGGTCTTGTAATCGGCTTGATTTCCGACCGAATTGAGCTGGAGTTCGGTGTTTTTTTAAATTCAGCTGGATCTCAAGATTAAATACAGATGGATTTCCTACAACTACCCCCACTGTAATTCATTCATTCACAAAACCTAAAAAAAACGATTTTGGGCGTGAAAACAGAGGGACATTCGGCTGGAGTTGGAGACCCACGTTCAAACTAAAACACCCACCCCTGAACCGACAAAAATTACCGGCGAACAATGTCGACGGTGGAGGTAAGTTTTTTCGGCCTTTTCTCATTTTATTTTGTGCAATTTATTTTTTTTGGAATTTTTTTTTGAATCAGTTGAAGTGATATTTTTTTCGGCTGTATATATGTATCGTTTATTATTCTTGGTTGTTGATTTCTTAATTTGGTATGATTGAGTTAGGTTGATTTTTTTTTATCTTGTTTAGTTTGCATCCCAGCCGAATGAGTATGAGTTAGTTTTGTTTTTTTTTGTAATGCACATGTTCGTGTCTATATTTACGTGTATGCATGTTACCGAATTTTGTCACATTTAATAACAAAAAAATCATATAATGTGCAGCCTCATTGGATAAGATACGGGCTTCATGGATGCAAGGCTAAGACCAATTTATTCTATAAATGTAAAGTTTTCGATACAATTAAGAGGACATTATTTTCTGTTGGAGAACAAGGGTTAGTTGATGAGTTTACAAACGGGGTTTTCGGTCATTTATTGGGTTGAGCTAATAATGGTCTTAGTTCTTCGCATTCTTTATTTGAACTTTTTACTCATCAAATTGATTCAAATAATGATGAAGTGTTAAGGTTCCGAGTGGGTGGACGGGATCTCATATTTTTACCGAGTGAATTTTCCATTATTAGTGGTTTTCAATTTGGTACTTCTCGTTTTAATCCTACTGCTAAACATTCTTTAGATGTTAGTACTGTTTTTTGAGTATTTTGTGGGGGACAACAACTTAGTGGTAAACAACTCTTGGAGCGATTTGAATTCAAAAATGTTGATATTACCCATAGGCATTTGTACCTTAGGGTTGCTAACATTTTAGCATTTTGGTTTGTTGGGTTGGGATTCACTGATAAGAGAAAAATAGAAAATTAGATATATGTCCTTAGTGAAGATTTAGATGCATGGAACGAATTTCCATGGGGTGCATACACATACAAAGCACTTTTGTATTATAGTACGCATGTACCTACTAGTAGGAATAGTGCTGAGAAAGGCTATTATCTTCCTGGACCGTTCTGGGTACTACAGGTATGAAAATCCAACTCTTCACCATTTGATAAATTATTAAATGATTCAAATATAATCTTTAATTTTTTTATTTATTTATGTTTTTAGGTTTGGGCATATGAGGTTATTCCACAATTGCGGCAGGCTTGGGCTAAGTTGGTCGACCATAATGCCCAGCCACGTATGTTGAAGTGGCGTTTTAAACGCGCTAGTATCAAAGATTGGGTAGCTTTCTTTTCTCAACAGGTAATCTATTTATTTTGTGAGTGTGTATTTTTGTTTTAAAATTATTATATTATTTTATCTTATCTTACCTTATTTAATTCTTAAACTAAACTTGCAGCTAATTGTTTTAACTGCCCTACCTCCTTCGCCATCAGAAATGCGTACACTGTACTGGCGATCATCACAAGGATCAGGCACATTGGGTGTGAATTATGTGGCCCCAATATCGACACAGCGCATATTCCACAATCAAGGCCCCGTCATAGAGCATGATGTGCATGATGTGCATGATGTGCACGATGAAGCACATGAAACATCAACACACACTGAGAGGGTAGAGATATTACTTGAGCCTGATGATGAAGCCGACAATGAGCATGACATTGAGAATGTCATCCACAATGAGGCATAGCATGGAGGCGGGTATTTGGTAAATGTGGAGGTGAATGAGGAAGAGCAGCCTCAGTTTGAGAGCGAGCAGCCTGAGCTTGAGACTGAGTACCCTGAGTTCGAGCCACAAACACAAGTAGTGAGGAGGAGGAAGAGGACTGGTAGGCAGTCATCAAATTCATCTTCTGGAGGGGAATCTCGGAGGCAAGAGAGAGAGGATAAGCTTTTTGCTCGAGTGAAGCAATTCATTTTTGATGAGGTGGTATCTGGCTTCAATGCAAAAATTAAGGAGTTTGTTAATAAAGCTATTCATGCATGCCGGCAATCCGATGTTTCTAGTTCTCAGCCTCAACCTCAACCTCAACTTCAAGAAGAGGTATAATTTAAAATAATTTTTTCTAGTATTTGATGTTCTCCTTATGTTGATATTTTTTTTATAAAATTGCAGTCTTCTAGTGGTGATGACGAGATTGAGCGAAATTTCAAAAAGTCTGGACCTGTTGGCGTGAAAAAAGAAGTCGTGAAAAATTATCGTCAATATAAAGATTCTGGCAAAAATCAACTCCGTGTTTCACAGACAAATGGATCTAAGTTGAGCCAATCATTCTTTGAAACACTTGAAGACCTCAACAAAAAACTCTCTGAAGCCTATGTGGAGCTTTATGTTGAGGCCCTCAACATGAAATTGATTACGAAGAGTAAGTACGTTTCACGTACTTGTAATCCAGAATGGGTTCGTGTTGTAAGCCCGAGATTCAAGGTTCGATATAATTTATTTGAATTAAACTTTTTATTTTTTACTTTAATTGTTTCGATTTTAATTTTTATTTTGGTTATGTTTTTTTTACAGTCTCTGTTCTTGAAGTCATATCCTTCAAATCTTGCTCCTCGAAGTAAAGCCACTATTGTTTCCTAAGAATTACTGGATTTCATTAAAGGAGAAGATAGTCCAAGTTCTCGAAGTTGGTACACGGCTTCAGTTGTAGGTGTTTTAATTATTTGAATTCGAATTTTAATTAATCCATTGAAATCATTTTAATCATCTTTTATTTTTTTAAAGTTACTCATGCCATATGAAGCTGGAGGTCATTGGTTGTGTCTGAGGATTGACTTGGCCACTTGGAGTTGTCATATTTATGCTGCCAACTTGAACTGTCTATCTCCACAAATGCAACGGTATAGAGCGGATTGTAAGGCGCATGACCGATCATTTCTACAAGTTTTTACGCGCCGGCAATTATTTTGAACTTAACAAAATAGGTTTGGCAGAAATTGATCGGCCATTGGCTATCGATTTTGTTAAAAATTTCAGTGCTTATGAGGAGTCGAATGAAGCTGTTTATGCTTGCATTCACTTGGACCAGTTGATATGTGGGAGGCCGAATCAATACTGGGTTCAAAGGGAAGATGAGGAAGTAAAATATAGGATGTTTATGGCATGGTCGATTTTTGATTTGTCATTCGATGATAATTAATGTTAGTGTAGCATATTGACACTTGTTTGTTGAATTTAGTGGTTTTGTAATTGGGATATTTTAGATATTGTTTATGTTTGAATTAAATTTGATTTCAGACTGCATTTCTTTTTATATTGTTTAATGCTAAATATGTTGAAATAAATTTTGATTTTTTCATTAAAAAAAATTAATGAAAAAAATACTTCAAAATTGGGATGATAAAGAAATTGGATTTCGATTTCGATTTTTATATCTCGATTTTTTATTTAAAAAAATAAAAAAATTGGATGATAAAATGCTTCAGAATTGGGATATATTTGACGGGATATATTTCGCTAAATTGAGATGGATTTCGGTCAATCGGGATATATTCCAATTTTTTATTTAAAAAATTAAAGAAAATGGATGATAGAATGCTTCAGAATTGGGATATATTTCGCTAAATTGAGATGGATTTCGGTCAATCGGGATATATTTTGATTTTTATTTAAAAAAATAAAGAAATTGGATGATAAAATGCTTCAGAATTGGGATATATTTGACGGGATATATTTCGCTAAATTGAGATGGATTTCGGTCAATCGAGAAATATTTTGATTTTTTATTTAAAAAAATAAAGAAATTCGATGATAAAATGCTTCAGAATTGGGATATATTTGATGGGATATATTTCGCTAAATTGAGATGGATTTCGGTCAATCGGGATATATTTCGATTTTTTATTTGAAAAAATAAAGAAATTGGATGATAAAATGCTTCAAAATTGGGATATATTTTGGCAAATTGGAATATATTTCGGCAAATCGAGATATATTTCGGCAAAATTGAGATGGATCTCTTTGAATTGAGCTTTATTTCAATTTTTTAATTCATTCTACATTATACTTTAAGTACATCAATATTTGATATAATTACACACCAATGTAGTCCAACTATACATTATAGTTCGATTACAACTACTGTTTATGTAATTACACACCAATGTAGTCCAATTCTACATTATAGTTCGATTACAACTACTCTTTATGTAATTACACACCAATGTAGTCCAATTATACATTATAGTTCGATTACAACTAATGTTTATGTAATTACACACCAAAGTAGTCCAATTCTACATTATAGTTCGATTACAACTACATTAAATTGGGATATATTTCATGTAATTGGCCTAGATTTCGACCAATTGAAATGGAATTAGTGGAAATATAGTTCAAATTGGGATATATTTCGCTAAATTGGGATATATTTCATGTAATTGGCCTAGATTTCGGCCAATTGAAATTGATTTCGGTTTTTATCATTGGTGATACAACACTACACACCCTTCTCTAAATTTTTCGACATATCACATCACTATTACTTTTTGGACATGAATTTATGTGTCAATTATACTTTTTACTCAATAAATGCCTGCAAAGATTCTCAATTTGACTACATTATTGAACTACTTTCACAGTTTCACGTGAACTACTCTGCACAATAATTCATGCACGACACAAATTGATTTGGAAGAACTTGCTCAATAATTTAACATTACACACTCGAATATTTAATTTTTTTTAAACATTTTTTTTTTCTAAATTTAACTTCTATTTAAGGGAGGAGGAATTTACTCCAACTATATTCCATTCAAAATGCATATGTTATTCCTCTTTTTTCCCCTCATACGAAGTAATAAAAAAATAGCCAAGATATCGTGCACTTGCTCAAATAGAAGAGAATTTTTTCTACGTCAAACAGTCCGGTAGAGGATTGACTTGCAAGCTCGAAATGGGAAGCGATCACCGGTTTTGCAGCTTTCTTGCTCACTTATTACTATAATTAAAAGGCGAAAGAGATCAACGTCTCCTTCATTTACTCACCGACTGTAATTTAATGGTTGGAATATTGTAATTTAATGGTAATGTCGGCAAATTGGGATAGATTTTGTTCTTAAAGTGGGATATATTTCGGTTTCACTTTTGACTCAATTAATGCATGCAAAGATTCTCAAATAATTCAGTGTCACGTGAAAGTGAATGTGAATTTGGAGACCAAGTTTTTTTTTAATTTTTCAAACAATAAATGCCATTAAAGTTTTTTTTCAATTTTTCATTATACTATTCATAGTCCCTTCTATTTAAGGCCCTTCTATTTAAGAGTGAATTTGTATAGTTCAAATTCACTCCTTCTTCATTCATACAATATTCCAACAAGAAATGGCTTTTCTCTTTCTTTTTCTATTTATTCCATCATCCTTTATTTTATTCATATTTTACTCAAGAAACCGAGCACTCCCTCAAATGGAAGAGGATTTTTTCTAAGTCAAACAGTTCGGAAGAGAATTTTTTCTACGTCACATGGAGTAGGTGTCCTTGGTCCGGATTCCTCCCCGCCTTTCTCGTTTTCCCGAAACTACGAACGGGGCAAGATATTAGCTTCTTTGTTTGTAGAAATGGGGAAAATAGATGAAAGGTTATAATTAAGTGGCGAAAGAGATGAATGAGATGGAGCAAAATCAACATCTCCTTCCCTAGCTCGTCGGTGCTATCAAAATGTCTAATATTTTAGACATATTGTCGAATAATATTCGCATTCAATTGTCGGTCATTTGAGATATATTTTGGATTTTATTTATAAAAAATGATAAAATCATATGAGAAATAACTCTAAATTGGGCAAGATTTAACGGGATATATTTCGCTAAATTGGGATGGATTTCGGTCATTTGAGATATATTTCGGATTTTATTTTAAAAAAAATGATAAAATCATATGAGAACTAATGATAAAATCATATGAGAAATAACTCTAAATTGGGCAAGATTTAACGGGATATATTTCGCTAAATTGGGATGGATTTCGGTCATTTGAGATATATTTTGGATTTTATTTAAAAAAATGATAAAATCATATGAGAAATAACTCTAAATTGGGCAAGATTTAACGGGATATATTTCGCTAAATTGGGATGGATTTCGGTCATTTGAGATATATTTCGGATATTATTTAAAAAAATGATAAAATCATATGAGAAATAACTCTAAATTGGGCAAAATTTAACGGGATATATTTCGCTAAATTGGGATGGATTTCGTCATTTTCATATTGATTTCGGTTTTTATTAAAAAATAAACTATAAATCAAGGTTTTATTTCACGTGAATGACTGTCAATTCACTTTTGCATACATCGTACAAAACACATGCATGCCATGACATTCAATTCAAAGTGAAAATTAATGTGGTCAATTTTTTACTGCAAAGATGCTCAAATAATTCAAGTATGACTATTCAATATGTACTATACAACACAGCTGCAATTTTGGACCCAATTCATTTATGTTACACTTACATTTTACAGAGATAATTCAGCTGCAAAGATGCAAAAATAATTCACTTTATGTACTATACACATCAGAAATAATTACAATTCAATTTTTCTCAAACCCTCTCAAACACTCATTCTCCAAAAACTCTCTCTAAAAACTATCTCTAAACCCTCTCAAACACTCTTTCTCCAAAAACTCTCTCTAAATTAACAAAAAATGGATTTCCGTTCTATCATTTTGCTTTACAATGGTCAATGATACAATCTATACAACTACATCGGTGGAGAGGAAAGAATTGTCATGATACCCTCTCATGATATCACACTAGAAGAATTGCAGAGAAATGTTCAATACATCCTCCATTCTTATGCCATGGTGGGTTCTTACACCCTATATTATCTTGCTGAAACAAGAAGTGGGAGAACGGTTCCTTCGGTGCTCGCAACAAATATGCTCCTTCAACGGCTTTGTAACATGTATTGGGAGCCGAAGGTTTATTTAGTGATGAACATGCAATCCGATGGGGGTGCTGGAGGCTCTCGCCGATAACAATCTCCGTACAGGCCACACATGGCTTCGTTGAGCCCACAACCACACAACCCTTATAGTTCAACACCAGAAGAGCTACATCGTTTTTCATCATCAATGATGTTTGGAGAAGGAAGCAGTGGAAGTCGAAGTTCTCCAGTCCCAGATTTAAACGAAAATGCTCCAGATGATGACAGTGATGATGATGCTGAATTTGGTGCGCACCAACAAAATCCGAATATAGTTGTCGAGTCCGATGATGAAGAAGCTGAATTCGATACAAAATCATCAGATGGTGATGAACGCCAAAATTACAATGCTTCATTGTTCAATTGTACAATTGAAGATTTCACCACTTGGGTCAGAGAACAAGGTGGTATGGGTGCCATTGTATCAAGCCTAGTTCCAGCTAACCCATTACCGGCAGAAACAATTGAAGGTCTAAGCGGTCAAATGAATAATTAGTTACTTCCAATTATTCCGGTAGATACATCCGACTCACCTGTATTGCCAGATCTACAAGAAGTATTGGAAGGGGAACTGGAAAAGGGCAAAATGTTTTGGAGAAAAGAGTACTTGTACGTGGCTGTCGGACTTTGGCACATGGAGCATCACGTTGAATTCAAAGTGATGCGTTCTTCTACAACTCGGGTGGTGTACAATTGCAGCCGCAATCCTAACTTTACATTCATCCTACGTGCCTCCAATTCAGCGGGATGTTGGGTAGTCCACGAATTCATTCCAACTCATAGTTGTGCTTTGAGTCTAAACAACATCCGCAGTAGAACTATACGATCAAAGGCGATCTCAGCTTACTTTGCTCGGAGGATGCGTAGACAAGGATCTATCATCAAGCCGCGGGATATAATGGCTTAACTACAGCAGAGTTTTGGTATTAAGGTCAGTTACAGCAATGCATTGCGCGCTAGAAATGGAGCCATATCGATGATTTATGGTGGCTTAGAAGAATCATTCAACTTGCTACCAAAATATCTCGATGTTCTCCAAATATGGAATCGGCACTATTACAGACATGGATATCGGTGAGGATCAACGATTACGCCATTTCTTTGTTGCCTTGAGTGTGTCACGTGCGGCTTTCGGGACTTGTTTAAGGCAAGTGATTGTGGTGGATGCTACACACCTGAAGGGGCGAAATAAATGTGTGTTATTGGTTGCTGTTACCAAAGATGGCAACGAACAAATCTTTCCTCTGGCTATCGGATTTGCACCGATCGAGAACGATGAAAGCTGGACGTGGTTTATGTCACGACTGCTGTTGGGAATTATCCCTAAATTCTTCCTTAGGACTTATGTAAAAGGT